>CM050416.1:38298935-38398935 GCA_027564155.1 Gymnocypris eckloni scoliostomus
TGTGGATTGTTTTTTTTATATCTAAAATGATGTGAGTAAATATGGAGTCGCTATGAAATAATAAATGAAACTCGTGTCTGTTTGCAGACGGTGGACTGTGATAACCTGCTGACTAACCGGGATGTTTTATGGAAGCTGATGCGGGAGAATAAGACGATGGTGGCGCCGATGCTGGAGTCCAGAGCGGCGTACTCAAACTTCTGGTGCGGCATGACGTCTCAGGTGTGTGAAACCAACAACTGAACGCGTGTGGATCCTGCCTGAGTCTTCATTTACCGGCTGTTTTATCATGAGTCAAATGTGCTTTTTAGTTTTTATCACACTTAGTCAACCGTATTCTTAGTCAGGTTTTAGTCACTAAACGTCTGGGCATTTTAGCCAAGGTTTAGTCAATGAAAACAGTCACATGTTAGTCATGTTGCATAGTGGTTCAACTGACAATCACAATTTCATTGCACAAAATTCAAAATTGAGAAATGTATTTTTACGTTTCTGAATTATTGCACTTTCACAGCAACAAATGTTTGGGTTTATTAGTTTGTCACTGAGAAGTTTTGCTCAGATTTTATCGAAACAAACAGCGCAAACGACCACGTGAAGGGACACAGACTGCCTTTATTACACATTCATTTGAGCAGAATATCGCAGTGAAGATCGCTGAACTCCAGCGTACGGGATTTCTGCTGTTTATAGATCATCAGTGCTTTTTTTCTCAGAGCAGAGAGACTTTGTGCAAATGGTTGCCAGATTGGGAATATTACTTACTTCAAAGGGTGGATATTTTAGTTATTTCTGGTGCATGGGGGGATTTGAACTCCTGGCTTTAAAAAAATAATAATAATAATAATAAAAAGTTGTTATTATTTAAATGTTATAATTATAAATATTTTAGTTTAACCTTTTTTCTCAACAATATTGAATGAATGATGCATTTATATAGTGCTTTATTATGTATTGCTGTACACCCAAAGCGCTTTACAATCATGTGGGGGGGTCTCTCCTCAAACATCACAAGTGGTTGCATGTTGCATGTTTATATAATCAATTGTTTATACTACAGTGTCATCTTGTCTTAACAGACGATTAAGATGTTTACTCTAATTGCGCACTCCAGATTTGTCATATGTCACATTCATTTCTCAAGCTCTTTAATGCACAATGGATTCTGATTGGTTGTCAGTATTTTTATTGTTTATTAATATTGTTCTGCTTTGCCGTTATAGTTGGGATTAAATTTAGAACGACTTTTCTAGAACTATATCTCTGTCGTTATTGTTTTCTGTGTGAACGGGCCTTCACTTAGCAAATCCGATTGAAATCCAATCAAATTAAAATAGTCTGAATAGCAACCAACTACATGAAATTAGATTTTTGCAAATCAATTTCGAGCTTCATTCATATGTGGTTTTGGTTTGATCGGATTTAGCTTAGTTTTTGTAAAAAGCATGCTGAATGTCAAAACGCATTTTGTTGTTGCGAAGTCAAGAGTAAAATGAAAATACCGCTATACGCACCTCTTTGTGTTTTGAAACCTGCGGAGACGGCAGCACGAAATAAAGTCGCACATTCCCTCTGCGCGACGGCAACGCGTGGTCATGTCGTAAGACAACATCAGGGTGCTGTTTCATAAAACAAGTTAACCAGACAAGCCAGGCTTATTTCATTATTCTGACTTATTTTGAACCAAATCAACTGACAACAAGTCAGACTAACTGAAATGAACCTGGCTTGTCTGGTAAACTTGTTTTATGAAACAGGATCCTGTTTTGCTAACTTTGTTGTTGTTGTTTTTAGCGTAGACATAACAATGCAACGGCATTGCCATAGAAACCAACGTAAAACGAAAGAGCGCTTCTGGACCGTTGCGATACATTTACAAATGAGGACAATAGAAGTAATCAAAAGTGCTATAACAAGTCTCAGATAGCCCAACACAGTACACGTAGATATACAATCAGATATGCACTAAATGGTATTTGGGCTGACCGTCTGAAGGAGGCTGTACTCATGGAAAAAGGTTGTTAACGAGTCGTGTTAATGAGCGAGCGTGTTATTACAGGGTTATTATAAGCGGACGCCGGCCTACATGCCGATCCGCCGGCAGGAGCGCAAGGGCTGCTTCGCCGTCCCCATGGTTCACTCCACCTTCCTGCTGGACCTGAGGAAGCAGGCGTCCCGCGAGCTGGCCTTCTTCCCGCCCCATCCCGACTACAGCTGGGCCTTCGACGACATCATCATCTTCGCCTTCTCCGCGCGCATGGCAGGTGCGTCTCAGATCGTGCAGATTCATGTCTGGTTATCATCATGTGTGGTGCTATTGAGTCTTAACATCGTTTCCCACAGAGGTTCAGATGTACATCTGCAACAGAGAGACTTATGGGTACTTCCCCGTGTCCCTGCGATCCCATAATACCCTGCAGGACGAGGTGGACAGCTTCCTGCACTCGCTGCTGGAGGTTATGGGTGAGTCACATGACGAGTCACATGTTTTTCAGCGTAAAGAGCGTAGCGATGTGCTTGATCAGTCGCTGTGTTTTGTCTTCAGTGCGCAATCCTCCATCAGAGCCGTCCGTGCATCTCTCTCTTCCTCCTAAACAGCCGGATCACATGGGCTTTGATGAGGTCAGGAGGTCACGCTTCACCACACTATTTCACTTTTATATTTACACTTATATATTTGTATGTATTTTATATTGTGTTATTTTATGAAATAGTATAACATGAAATGGAGTAATATAGCCATTTATATTTAAATATGAAAAAAAAAAAATAATGTTACAATAGCTTTGTAATAATTACATTTTTTCATTTGTGATGCATTTATTTTTATTTTATGCTAATTGTTATATATAATCCCATATTACATCATTTTATTAAATAGTATAAAATATAATTTTATATTGATTTTTTTATATATTTATATTATGTTATTTTATGAAATAATATAACATATAATAGAGTAATTTAGCCATTTATATTTAAATATTTAATTTTTTAATTTTTACAAAACATTTAGTTATTTAGCAGATGCTTTTATCCAAAGCATTTTATTTTACAATAGCTTTGTAATAATTGCATAAGATGTTTTAGTTTGTTGTCTTATTTTGTATTTTTATTTTATATTATTTCTATATTTTTATTTTATATTGTTATATTATATTGTATTAAATATAATTGTTATATTGCATTATATTACTTTATTCCCATATTACATCATTCTATGAAATGGTATAAAATACTGGAAAGCTTAGAGTATTGTTCTATATTATATCAAATTAATTTAATAAAATAATTACAATATCGTAGTATAAAAATACAATAATTTTTATTTTATATATTTATTGACATTCTGTATTATATTATATTTATTTAATTTGATATTATTGTATAAAATAGTCAAATATTACTATTGTATATATTCATCAGGTTTATATATTATATAATATATTGTAATGTTATATTTCCTCAGGTGTTTATGATAAACCTGCCGAGGCGTTCGGACCGCAGAGAGCGCATGCTGAGGACTCTGTACGAACAACAGATCGCCTGCAAGATCATCGCTGCTGTAGATGGCAAGTATGTCTCAAACACACACTAACACCGTCTCTTATCTGCTCTGCTCGCACACAGACTGTCTGACATGAGTGTGTGTGTGTGTGTGTGTGTGTCTGTGTGTGTGTGTGTGTCTGTGTGTGTGTGCTTCAGGGCGCTGAACGTCAGTCAGATCGAGGCGCTGGGGATCCAGATGATGCCTGGATACAGCGACCCGTATCACGGCCGGCCGCTCACTAAAGGAGAGCTGGGCTGCTTTCTGTCGCACTTTAATACCTGGACAGAGGTGAGAGAGAGAGAGAGAGAGAGAGAGAGAGGGGAATGTCATGTTGCTATCATTTCATGAAATGAACAGTTTTTACTAATATTACAGAACAAATCATGCATTTGTCCACACTCTCAATTGAATATATTTTTCAAAATAATACAAAACTGTAAAAAAAAAAATCTAAACACATACCCACACACTCTCTCTCTCTTACACACACACACACACACACACTCACTCTCACACACTTACACTCTCACTCACAAGCACACACACACACTCTCACGCGTGCGCATACATTCAGTGAGTTTAGTGGGTTTTAAATCATGAAATAGTGATTTGGTTATGGTCTCTTAAATGCTGTAAATGTCTTTCCTCAGTATGTGTGTATCAGCACATGACGGTTCTGTGTGTGTGTGTTAGATTGTAGAGCGGGGGCTGAAGGCGTCTCTGGTGATCGAGGACGACCTGCGCTTCGAGGTTTTCTTTAAGCGTCGCCTGCAGAATCTGATGCATGAGATCGAGTCTCAGCAGCTGGACTGGGATCTGATGTGAGTACAGCAGTCTGTATGTGTACAGCGCCCCCTGCTGGACTCCTGACTCCAGCTGTTTGATATGAGTGCAAGAGTCTGTATGTGTACAGCGCCCCCTGCTGGACTCCTGACTCCAGCTGTTTGATATGAGTGCAAGAGTCTGTATGTGTACAGCGCCCCCTGCTGGACTCCTGACTAGCTGTTTGATATGAGTGCAAGAGTCTGTATGTGTACAGCGCCCCCTGCTGGACTCCTGACTCCAGCTGTTTGATATGAGTGCAAGAGTCTGTATGTGTACAGCGCCTGCTGCTGGACTCCTGACTCCAGCTGTTTGATATGAGTGCAAGAGTCTGTATGTGTACAGCGCCCCTGCTGGACTCCTGACTCCAGCTGTTTGATATGAGTACAGAGTCTGTAGATGTACAGCGCCCCCTGCTGGACTCCTGACTCCAGCTGTTTGATATGAGTGCAAGAGTCTGTATGTGTACAGCGCCCCCTGCTGGACTCCTGACTCCAGCTGTTTGATATGAGTACAAGAGTCTGTATGTGTACAGCGCCCCCTGCTGGACTCCTGACTCCAGCTGTTTGATATGAGTGCAAGAGTCTGTATGTGTACAGCGCCCCCTGCTGGACTCCTGACTCCAGCTGTTTGATATGAGTACAAGAGTCTGTATGTGTACAGCGCCCCCTGCTGGACTCCTGACTCCAGCTGTTTGATATGAGTACAGCAGTCTGTATGTGTACAGCGCCCCCTGCTGGACTCCTGACTCCAGCTGTTTGATATGAGTGCAAGAGTCTGTATGTGTACAGCGCCCCCTGCTGGACTCCTGACTCCAGCTGTTTGATATGAGTGCAAGAGTCTGTATGTGTACAGCGCCCCCTGCTGGACTCCTGACTCCAGCTGTTTGATATGAGTGCAAGAGTCTGTATGTGTACAGCGCCCCCTGCTGGACTCCTGACTCCAGCTGTTTGATATGAGTGCAAGAGTCTGTATGTGTACAGCGCCCCCTGCTGGACTCCTGACTCCAGCTGTTTGATATGAGTGCAAGAGTCTGTATGTGTACAGCGCCCCCTGCTGGACTCCTGACTCCAGCTGTTTGATAAGAGTTTAAGAGTCTGTATATGTACAGCGCCCCCTGCTGGACTCCTGACTCCAGCTGTTTGATAAGAGTTTAAGAGTCTGTAGATGTACAGCGCCCCCTGCTGGACTCCTGACTCCAGCTGTTTGATATGAGTGCAAGAGTCTGTATGTGTACAGCCCCCTGCTGGACTCCTGACTCCAGCTGTTTGATGAGTACAAGAGTCTGTATGTGTACAGCGCCCCTGCTGGACTCCTGACTCCAGCTGTTTGATATGAGCGCAAGAGTCTGTATGTGTTCAATCAGCGCCCCTGCTGGACTCCTGACTCCAGCTGTTTGATGAGTACATAGCAGTCTGTATGTGTACAGCGCCCCTGCTGGACTCCTGACTCCAGCTGTTTGATATGAGTGCAAGAGTCTGTATGTGTACAGCGCCCCCTGCTGGACTCCTGACTCCAGCTGTTTGATATGAGTGCAAGAGTCTGTATGTGTACAGCGCCCCCTGCTGGACTCCTGACTCCAGCTGTTTGATATGAGTTAGTGCAAGAGTCTGTATGTACAGCGCCCCTGCTGGACTCCTGACTCCAGCTGTTTGATAATAATGACAAGAGTCTGTATGTATATAGCGCCCCTGGACTCCTGACTCTAGCTGTTTGATATGAGTACAAGTCTGTATGTGTACAGCCCCTGCTGGACTCCTGACTCCAGCTGTTTGATGAGTACAGCAGTCTGTATGTGTACAGCGCCCCCTGCTGGACTCCTGACTCCAGCTGTTTGATGAGTACAATAGTCTGTAATAATAAGCGCCCCTGCTGATGAATCCTGACTCCAGCTGTTTGATGAGTACAAGAGTCTGTATGTGTACAGCGCCCCCTGCTGGACTCCTGACTCTAGCTGTTTGATATGAGTGCAAGAGTCTGTATGTGTACAGCGCCCCCTGCTGGACTCCTGACTCCAGCTGTTTGATATGAGTGCAAGTCTGTGTGTACAGCGCCTGCTGGACTCCTGACTCTAGCTGTTTGATATGAGTGCAAGAGTCTGTATGTGTACAGCGCCCTGCTGGACTCCTGACTCCAGCTGTTTGTCTCGGTGCCCAGAATACACAACCTGGTGGAGGATCATCATTCATAGTGTTCAGCGTGTCTGTTTCTGTCTGTGGTTCCAGATATAGTTTGTTCAATCATCGAATCTACTGTTTTATCTGATCAGATATGAAAATATTTGGTTCTCTGCTGTTGAGGAAATGAGCAAAAAGAAAAAAAAAAGTCTCAAATGAGCATCAAACAATATACAATCTAATAAAATCACAAAACAAATCGCATAATAAACAAAGATCACATTTTTTTTCAGTGATATAAGAACATGTACATTAAAACATTTTTTATATTAATTCTTATAATACTTAATAAGTTAGTGATGATAATATAAATAAAAATATGGTTATAAATACTAAAAATACTAAAAATAATAAAATTCAAATGACCAGTTAATGGTGATAATGATACATTAAAACTATATATATATATATTTATTTCATTTAATTTAGTTGCCATATTTTTGTATTGATTATGATCATACTAATAATACATTAAAATATTATTGTTAATAATAATAACATATATTTAGTTTAAAATTATATATTTTTTTATTATGATGATCATAATACAAAAATATTATTAGTATTAATAAATATGGTTATGAATAAAACATATTTTGATGATTTATTATTAATTGTAATAATACGATTTTATTTGTATTATTAACAAAAACAGTTATAATAATAATAATAATAATGATTATTTTTGCTGATGAATTTAATTAATAATTGAAGGTTATTTGAATGTGTTTCTATGACAGATATGTAGATATCTCTGGCTATCATTCGTTCGGTGTGTGTTGGTATGTATTATTGATCATCTCGTGTATCAACACTGTAACTAAAGTCGTTCTCGTCTCTGTCTGTGCAGCGAGGACTACATGTCTCACTTCGAGCGGCGGGATCTGCGAGCGTTTTCGGCCGAGCCTCTGCTGGTTTACCCCACACACTACACGGGTGACGCGGGCTACATCAGCGACACGGAGACCTCCACCGTCTGGGACAACGAGACGGTCCGCACCGACTGGGACCGAGCACGGTCGCGTAAGAGCCTCGAGCAGGAGGAGCTGAGCAGCGAGGCGCAGAACTCAGACGTGCTTCAGTCTCCGCTGGACAGCACGGCCCGCGACGAGCTCTGAGACATCACGCCATGGCTTCAGCAGACGACACACAGCCATCAGCTGTGATCAGATTCACTTTAGATGAGATGAACACCTCTGATCTTCCTCAAATGCTCGACTGGATACAGGAACCCCTGATAGCAAGCAACAAGTGAATCAATGTTTCAAACAGTTGATTTGTCAATGTGCACAACATCACTTTTGCACCCGCAATTAATGTAGAACAAATGTTGGACTTTCAACAACCCTCCATCATTGTGATCAGCGTTTGCTTTAGTTGTTCGCTTGACTCTTTGTACTGTAATGTTAGGTTTTCATTGTCACTTGCAACAGTATCCTATAATACATTTGAAGAGGCAATGTAAATTGAAGTACATTGGGATGAGATGACGCTGAATATAGTCCTCGTGAGGTTATTTAAATAGTGCTTCACAAGTGTGTTGTGTGTTTTATGTGAGTAATGTGTGGTGCTACAGTGTGAGGATAAAGCAGTCATACAGCGATCATACCTCTAAGAAAATACAAACAAAAACTGTACTGAATCTATTAGACATCAAGAATCAGCGTCTTAAACTCAACAATCGTGACAATCAGCAAAAGAAAATGTTATGCTGCAAAAAATGGCTTATCTTACATAGTATTTTTGTCTTGTTTCTAGTCAAAATATCTAAAAATGCTTAACTCAAGATACTTTTACTAGATAAGCAAAATGACGTAAGATATTTAGTCTTGTTTCCAGTGGACAAAAAATAAAGTAAGTGCATTTTGCTTAAAACAGGTCAAATGATCTGCCAGTGGGGTAAGTGATATACTCGTTTTAAGAATTGTTTTTATATTTTGAATAGAAACAAGACAAAAATACTAAGTAAGACAAGCCATTTTTTGCAGTGTATGCTGAAATGCATGCTGGTATCAACACTCATGCATGGCTCCCAGCATGCATTGCAGTTGATCTGTTTATCTGAATTAGTTTGATAATTGTCACCAATGTTGAGGTTTGTATGATGAGTGTTGATGTCTAAATCTTTCTGCATGTTTTGACACACAGTATCGTCGTGAAACAGAACATTTTCATCAGTAATGAAAGATCAAACTCAACATTTAGTGTTATTTCTCAGCTTGACACCATCATAAAAGTAGTCCACTTCAACTGAACTTTAAAATATATCTTTCATTATTAATGCATATGTGTTCAGAAACATTAGTATAAGCACTGAAAGAGAGCTATCTTAATGAAAAGCAAGAGTCAAACTAAAGCAAACACTGATCACAGTAATGCTGGTTTGTTGAAATTCAACATTAATTGCGGGTGCAAAAGTGATATTAATTAATTAACGTTGCCAAATCAACTATTTTAACATTGATTCAATGGTTTTCACCTGCTCTCGTTCTATCTGGGACAGTAAATATGACGCTAGTTAAATGCAATATCTTGATTTGATTTGTTAGAATGAGATTCTCAAGGACAATCGAGATGATGTGACATTGTTTGTGTGTTCATGTTAATGACCTCTATAGAGATGGGTTAGTTTTAACCAGATCTGATGGGACTAGTTTAACACTTGTCTTGAGTCCTGGACGATCCTTTGTGCTTTAGTTAAATCATGTGTTTTTAACATTTGATTCCGTTATTATTTCACTTGGAACATTTTTTTACTTTCACTTTGTATGTAAAGCTGTTGTTATGTGTCCCAGATTAAGGTCCGAATCAGATCGGCGTGTTTTTATCTGATAGTTTGCTTGCAGATGACTAATTTATTGCTTGTTGAGCTTGTGTAAAGAGTGATGTCAGTGTAAACACAGAGCCGGCGGATCCGTTACCCGTGATGTGATCCACACAGAAGTGTTTTATCTCTTGTTTTTACGTTCTCTGTTTGTTCAGTTGCCTGAAGAGATTTGTGTGGGAGAATAGAAACCTGTTCAAACAAATCCATTCAAAGCTAGCAAAGGAATGCTGTTTACATGATGCTTAACTCGAGAAATGGATGTTATAATATTTAGTGAACATGAGATAAGAAAGCTTTCTGTTTCTTTCATCCTGAATGTGCCTTTTATACCAAAGAATAAAGACAGTTTCTTAAAGTCTGATGCTGTGGATCCAGTCTGATTTCAGGAGACGTCTGCTGTGTGATATATGGGTGCAGTGAATGGGTGCCGTCAGAATGAGTGTCCAAACAGCTGTTAAAAACATCACAGTAATCCACAGCACTCCAGTCCATCAATTAACATCTCGAAAAGAGAAAATCTACATTTATAAGAAATCATTTCATCATTAGGATGTTTTTAGCTCAAATACGAGTCAATAACAACTCTTCGTCCAGTGAAAAAGTCCATTTCCTGTTGTCTCTCACATCAAAACATTGTTTTAGCTTGTGAACAGTGCTTGATCTGTGCAGGTTTCTCTCCTGATTCAGACCAGATGGCTTTTCACTGCAGGAAGTTAATGATACATGGGGCACATATTTTTGCAAGAAGCAACGGTTTGAAGTTAAAACACCTTAACGCTGGATTTGTTTCTACCAAATATGCAGCTTTTGGCTTCACAATACATTAATTGATGGACTGGAGTAGTGTGGATTGTTTTGATGTTGTTATCAGCTGTTTGGACTCTCATTCTGACGGCACCCATTCACTGCAGAGCACCCATTGCTGAGACAGTGATGCAATGCTACATTTCTACAAATCTCAGCTACATCTTGGATGGCCTGAGAGTGAGTACATTTTCAAACTAGTCCTTTAAACTGTAAATTGTATGAGATAATCTTAAATGCTCACATTCTCACTCAGATGATATGAAACAGTCCTGTTTGTTCTCTCTCTTTCTCTCTTTCTCTCTCTCTCTCTCTCTCTCTCTCTCTCTCTCTCTCTCTCTCTCTCTCTCTGTCTCTCTCTCTCTCTCTCTCTCTCTCTCTCTCTCTCGCTCGCTCGCTCGATTGGATTAAGGCCGTGGTGTATTTTCAGCCAAGAAGGTTTATGGGATCTCTGGGAAGCATGGTCATAATCCTTCCAGAGTGAACAAGACGATCATGATTAAAGAGACACTAAAATCAGTACTTGAATCTCAGCCATGCGTTTGCATGCTTTGCTTATGATAATACTTCAGTTATAGCATCTGTCAGATTAACACCTGCAGAAGACTCTGATGATACTAGTCTCTCTCTCTCTCTCTCTCTCTCTCTCTCTCTCTCTCTCTCTCTCTCTCTCTCTCTCTCTCTCTCTCAATAGGATTATGACGGTGGGTTCATCTAGATTAGGTGGTCTGTTCGTCTTGTCCTCAAATCTCTCTGACTGGAGAGTAAATAAACACAGACAGAACGATGTGAGACTATAACCCTGTATTCTCTGTGAATGGTGCGTGTGGTGAACCTGCGGACCCTGGAGCCGAACTCATGATCTGTTCGGTTCCGATCAACAGCGATTTTGAGGACAGCGACACTACGTCACTGAAGGTCTGAGAATAACTTCAAATAAATGAGTTTTTAGGCGGCTGTAGATGCAGCTTTACACATGCACAGCAATGTTTGTGTGATGAATTAACCTAATTATTTTTGGGGCTGTGTGTTTTTATGATCTCCTACATATGATTGAAGAGTTAACAACCATTTCAAACAAGATCAAAATAACAAAATATGTTCGAAAACGTTTTGCCTACGTTCTCATCAAGTGAAATTCATGCTCAAAACGTCCGTTTTTTAGATGTTAAAGGATCTTTCTATATTCTATCATTCTGCAAACATTATGGGAACAATCATGTGAATGATCTCTAAACATTCTAAACTGCTCTAAAATGCTTTTTTTCTTGATTATGTGAACATTAAGTTAACATTAAATTAATAATTTAGCAAATGTTACTTTTAAATGTTCTCTGAGCATTCTGTAACAAACATTGAAAAGTGTTGATTTTGATGAACATCCAACTAAAACCTTTTAGACAAACATTACATGAATTATATTCATGTGCTTATGTTTAACATGATTAAAGACCAGACCACTTGAATAAATCTGTTAAAGTTACTAGAAGAACGTTTGCTCATAACTTTGAGAGAACATTGCCAGAATGTTAGGGATGTTCTGTGTTCCCTCTTAGCTGTATATACAATATTATATAACACAAACACAACAATATAGACATCTTGTTTAAAATTGGTAAGTCCAATAGCATAATTTCTATAAAAAGTTTAGGTTGGTAAATTAAACTTTTACATTTGCAGTAAAATAATCTGTGTTGGTCAAGTTCCGCATAAAAAAGATAACATTTGATCTGAATTTTCCAGGTCTATTGTTATCAGTCTTATATATGTTTTGAGATTTATTTTAGTTGAGGTTTAGTTCGGTCCTTGTAAATATTAATCTGTGAGTGTTTATATAGGGCAGCACCTCTCTGACCTTCAATCTCATTATTTGGATCTAAGATGATCTTTCTCCAGTTAGTTTGTGGTGAAACTGATAGGCTTCAGAATTACATATTATAGTGTATTATTAAAGCAGATTGTTTGCTATGTTATTCAAAGTTTTGTCTTTCCCTGCAACTTCATGCACCTCTAAGAATATTATCAAGCACTGGTCAGGTCATGGTGGACCTGTTCCTGGAGAAGGTTCTGCTGAAGAACAATAAAGACAGAGACGAGCTGGACACGGAGCGTGAGATCGTCCTGCGGCTCCAGAACCGCATCCTCATGCTGTTCTTCGGCTCTGGCGAGTGTGAGAAGTGCCAGGAGTTTGCTCCGGTGCTCAAAGACTTCTTCAAGAAGCTCACGGACGAGTTTTACGTGGAGCGATCGGCTCAGCTGGTCCTGCTGTACATCTCGCTGGACTCGTCCGAGGAGCATCAGGAGAAGTTCCTGAAGGAGCTGCCCAAACGCTGCCTGTTCCTGGCCTCGAGGACCCCTACAGACAGTACGTACAATGTTTGTTCGAAAAGCATGTTAAAAATTAGAGTACGACCATTTCTAGCACACTTTGCGGGATGGCAAGATGACTTAAAATTGCTTAAAATATGACAAAAGATGCTTTAAAGTTAAATTTACTAGGATTCCCTACCAGTTTTTTTGTATTATACAGTTCTGTTCAGCTTGTGAATATTATGTTCTGTACTATCCACCTTTCTCTTCCTGTAAGAGCGGCCATTTGTAAATTGTATAGCTCTGCTTCCGGTCTCATATGTTTAGCTGTACAAAACAGCTTGTTTGCTACTTGATATTGAAAATTGGTGTGTCTTACCATAATACTATTATAATGTATTATCTTAATTATGAACACGCTGGTTTGTAGTGCAAACAGTTAACCGCAATTATAGGGGCTAATGAACTGGAAGTCTCTAGTCTTACTTTCGCGTTGAAGAATAAGGTGGATAGTCATTTAAATAACTGGGTAGTAAGTAGGTACTAATCATGATCCAGTGATATTTAAAAATATATATATATTCTTATAGTTTTTGTTAATATACAGCGGGTAAAATAAGTATTGAACACGTCACCATTTTTCTCAGTAAATATATTTCTAAAGGTGCTGCTGACATTACATTTTCACCAGATGTCCGTAACAAGTTACCCACGTAATCCATATATACAAATAAAACAAAACAAGTTCATAAATTAAGTTATGTGTAATAAAATGGAATGACACAGGGGAAAGTATTGAACAGATGCAGAAAGGGAGGTGCAAAAAGGCACGGAAAGCCAATCAATCAGTGATTAGAAAGCAATCCTGCCCCTCGTCAGTGGAACTTTATATTAGCTGGTTCAGTCCAACATCTACAGGACCAGGATGATGAAGATGAAACAAGAGCGACAATGATCCCAGACACAGCTAAGCAAACTCTCGATTGGTTTCAGAGAAGGAAAGTAAAGCTGCTGGAATGGCCAGTCAATCACCTGACTTGAATCCAATAGAAGATCAGAACTAAAGATCAGCGTTCATAGAAGAAGCCACAGATCCTTCAGGATTTAAAGACTGTTAGTGTGAAGAATCACCCCGGAGCAAAGCAAGTTTCAACTAGTTTCTCCTACAGGAGGCGTCTTGAAGCGGTCTTTAGTAATTACCAACAAAGGATTGTGTACGAAGTATTAAATCACTTTCAGTAAGCGTGTTCAATACTTTCCCCTGTGTCATTCCATTTTATTACACATAACTTCATTTCTGAACTTATTTGTATTGTTTTCTTTGTATGTGTGGATTACTTGGGTTGTTACCAACATCTGGTGAAATATTTCATCTCAACAGCACCTTTAGAAATATATTTACTGAGAAAAATGGTGACGTGTTCAACACTTGTTATACCTGCTGTAGCTTTTAGTTTCATACTTTCAGTTTTCATTTTAATCTTAGTTTACATTTTTAGTTATTACATGCTTTTGTAAATTTTCTTCTTTTTTCTTGTTTAATATTGTTGTTCAGCTTTGCTTTGTTCTCCATTTTATTTCAGTTTAAGTTTTTTATTTTATTTCCAGTATTTTTTTAATTATGTAATATTCATATTTTATTGCAGCTTTAATTCAAACATTAACATATCTTCTTTAAAAAAATGAAATTTTAATTATTAGTTAATTTTTTAATGTTTTAACAATGTTTTTCTTGGTTATGGAAATGTCGAGGGAACTTTTAATTTTATAATTTGTAAATGCTTGTTTTCAATGATCTGAAACAAGTAATAACACTTCAAAGGCGTTAGGTGAACATCCAATCATACGTTTTAGAAATATATATATATATATATTAAATCTAATATTTTGAGAGCATTATTAGAGACCAGATAACTTGGAAAACATTATTTTAACATTCCTGTAAGTGTTTGTTCATATCTTTGTGAGAACGTTCTGAGAATATCTTCTGTTAGCTGGGTTAAAGTCAAAAAGGTTGAGAATCATTGCTCTAATGTGTTTCTGAACCTGTGTGTGTAGCACGTCCTGATTTTGCTGAGTTAGATGTGTTCCTGGGTCAACATATATTGTTGACCCTGGAACAAAATTGTAATCCCAAAATTGTATCTTGACCATTTCCCTACACCTAAACCTAACCTTACCCATGAGTAATCCCTAAAATCAGAGGGAATGATAGATGAATGGCACTGATGTACAAGCAACAACACTGATTGTAAGCCTAAACTTCACAAAAATTATAAAATTGTTTTTCTAATCTGATTGGTTAATAACAATGTTGTTCCAGGGTCAACAAAGATGTTGATCCAGGAACATGTCGCACTTGGTAAAATCAGGTTCTGCGTGTGTGTACGCATCAGCTCTAGTTTATGACGTGTTTGTGTCGTTGACAGGGAGCTGAGCGTGATGTTCGAGGTGCAGGATCTGCCCAGGGTGGTGGTTTTGCGTCCAGACTGCTCCGTTCTCACTCCTGACGCCGTGGAAGAAATCTGTAAACTGGGCACGGACTGCTACCGCAACTGGCAGGAAGGGGCGGAGCTTATCGACAGGAACTTCATGATGAACGAGGAGTTTGACGAGGGCAAAATGCGTAGCATGACCGACCCCTTCCGACGAGTCAAATACAAGGTGGAGGACAAGAAGAAGAAGAAAAAGAAGGACGGGGTGAATGTGGAGGAGGACGGTGATGAAGATGGGAATGATGAAGGAGGAGGTTGGGGCTGAGGTTAGGACGTCTGATGCTCTAATAACTTTTAGTGAAATGGACAGAAGCCACGAGTAAGTGTTGAGTAACCATCACTGATCAGATGAGATAGCAGCACTGAAAAAGAAAGATGGACGATCCTCAGCAGTACTTCTTAAACTTTTCAACTCCAAGGCCCATCATGGTCCACAACAATATTTGAAGACTTATAGGTCTCCTCCGGAAATACTTTTTTTTTTAATTGCAGAAACTGTATGAACATTAAAATAAGAAGATGTAGATTAGTAACTGAATTTCAGCTTTGTTATAAGAGCTGAATAAGAGTTTCCCGCTATATACTTATATTTAAATATATCTATATAAATATACATATATTTACATTTAGTCATTTAGCAGATGCTTTTATCCAAAGCGACTTACAAATGAGGACAATGGATGTGATCAAAATCAACAAAAGAGCAATGATATGCAAGTGCTATAACAAGTCTCAGGTAGCTTAACACAGTACACGTAGCAAGGTTTAACAAGTCTAAAAGGACAAGTTTTTTTTTTTTTAGAATAGAATTAGAATACAGAGTGCTAGAGTTAGAGGGTCAAATAAAGATGGAAGAGGTGTATTTTTAGCCGTTTCTTGAAGATGGTAAGGATTCAGCTGCTGGGATTGAGTTCAAGGTCATTCCACCAGATGGGAACAGTTAATGTAAAAGTCAGTGAAAGTGATTTTGTGTCTCTTTGGGATGGTACAGTAATGCGTTGTTCACTTGCAGAACACACGCTTCTAGAGGGCATATAAGTCTGAAGTAATGAATTTAGGTGAAGGGTGCAGAGCCAGAGGTGGTTCTGTAGGCAAATATTTGTGTCTTGAATTTAATGCGAGCAGATATTGGTAGACAGTGCAATGTGATGAACAGAGATGTGTCCTGCGTTCTTCTCAGCTCATTAAAGATTAATCTTGCTGCGCGTTCTGGATTAATTGTTATTGTTTGTTAGAACTGGCTGGAAGACCTGCCAAGAGAGCATTGCAATAGTGCAGTCTGGACAGAACAAGAGCTTGAGCAAGGAGTTGTGAAGCATGTTCTGAAAGAAAGGGTCTGATCTTCTTGATCATCTTCACACATATCCTCATACATCCAGGTTTGCTCAGATAATTCTGCACTGTACAAGCTAATAGGAATTAGAAGAAAAAAATAATAAAAAATAATAAAAAATAAAAAAAGGTTTACTATATAAATAAAATGTCACATGACTGACAGCAAACAAAACATTAAACACTAACATATCTCTCTCTCACGTATTACAAACCAGTCTGACTTAATTTCTTTCATACTAAACTTCTTATTGATAATTAACTGAGGTTTAGATGTTGATGTTTTATTTAAAATAATCTAGTTTGAAGTCACCATTGTGGAGATAAGCATTTGCTTTAACTGTGCTCTTGATCCTTTGAAATTTAACTTTATATTTTGTCTGAATTTTAAAACTGTGTGTTTATAAGTCAGTAAAAACAGTTGTAAGAGAAGTTCTAATCAGATGATTTGGATTATTTATTGATAATTATGATTCAATCATCATGTAGTGGTCAGATTCGCATATTATATCAGGAATCAGATGTTTGAGAATATTATAACAACTTTTTCAAAATTTCTAAGCAGGATATCATTTAAACATGTGAAAACTGATCAATCTTAATAACATACTCCAGCTGTGGTATGTGATCACGACTTGATGATATAATCATCATCTCACTAAATTTTGTCGAACACTTTCAGCAGCATCGGATGTACTTTAGAAACACACAGTTACGGTGTGTTTCCACTGACATGCAGCGGAATGAGCATTTTCAATTAATTCATGTAAATTGAGCTTAAATGCTTGAGCGGCACAGAGAAAAAACTGCTCCAGAGTGCAATCTGGACGATTGGGGCGGGGTAACATATTTGGTTTTAACTTCTATTGCTTAAATACACAGTAATGCACATTAATAATAATATTTGCTGTAGGTCAGGTTTAATTTTTTTTTTTGTATACAAAAACATTCAAAGTAGCCCTGTATGTAAAAATATATATATATATATATATATATATATATACAACTACAACATTAACATCTAAAGTCAGTCTGGTCAGTAATGTGTGAAGCTTGTGACGCTGTTTATTAAGTTGTTTAATTATCCTCTGATGAGATCTTGAGAGATTTAATGTCTTATTTTATCTTGTGTTGATTTCATCTAAGGCTGTGACTGAAGTCAGTTGTAGTTCTTTTATTTCTGCTCTTCTTCTCTTTTTCAGTTTTTCTTTCTCTTTTGTTCAGTGATTGAGTTTGTTAACAGCAGGTGTTCTTTATTAATGCTCAACCATCACTCAATTACTAAACTAATGATCTCGTTAACTTTAACACTCTGAGTGTGGATTATATAAACACTGGGGGTTTTATTGTGCATATATATATATACATACATATATGTATATATATATTGCTTCAGCAAGGTTTGTATTCCCATTATCCACACATAAAACCTCAGTTCACGCTGATGGGCTATTTATTATTGTCGTATTTGTCACCGCAGTTGTTCTTTAAAATAAAAACATTTATGGGTTTGTCCTACGTTTTACTGAACTATAGTGAATTAGCATCATATCCTAAGTTTTTGCTTATCCACGATCCTGAAATAAAGAATATAGGCTACATATAAATATACATTATGCAAAACAGCTAAATCTCAAACAGTGGATCATTTTGATCAACATCGCCCAGCTAAAACTGCTCTGTCTGCTTCGTGTACAGTGAAAAGTGCATTAATATCTGACTTCATTTAACGTGCACCCACCTGTTGAGATTGAGGACCACTATTTACTATCATCACACAGAACAGCAAAACAGTGCAGATCATTCATAAAAAGGTATATAAATGAATGCTCATGCACAAACGTCTACACCAATAAGCTCTGCTGTACGATAAACTAATGAAATTGGGGTGGGCGGAGCGACACGTTTCGCCCTACCTTAATGTGTCGCCTCGCCCCATCGTCCAGGGTGCACTCTGGGACCACTCAATTAGGGTGCATTATAAAATGCAACACTGCTGAATGACTCCATATCAGACACTAGGTGGCGCTCTTTCAGTGTGATTAATGTGATATTCAGTGTCCTTATACAGTATGAGCTCTCAGTGTAAGACACTGTCTCCTCCAGTAGGTGGCGCTCTTTCAGTGTGATTAATGTGATATTCAGTGTCCTTATACAGTATGAGCTCTCAGTGTAAGACACTGTATCCTCCAGTAGGTGGCGCTCTTTCAGTGTGATTAATGTGATATTCAGTGTCCTTATACAGTATGAGCTCTCAGTGTCAGACACTGTATCCTCCAGTAGGTGGCGCTCTTTCAGTGTGATTAATGTGATATTCAGTGTCCTTATACAGTATGAGCTCTCAGTGTAAGACACTGTCTCCTCCAGTAGGTGGCGCTCTTTCAGTGTGATTAATGTGATATTCAGTGTCCTTATACAGTATGAGCTCTCAGTGTAAGACACTGTATCCTCCAGTAGGTGGCGCTCTTTCAGTGTGATTAATGTGATATTCAGTGTCCTTATACAGTATGAGCTCTCAGTGTAAGACACTGTATCCTCCAGTAGGTGGCGCTCTTTCAGTGTGATTAATGTGATATTCAGTCAGTGGTGATGGTGGGAGGAGCCAGTAAAGCTGCTCATTAACTAAAGCAGACAGATGTAGAGACACACAGAGATCATTCAGCATAAAGAAGACTGAACTCAAGTCACAATGAAGATCCTCCTCATCTTCTTCACTTTCTACCTGATCTCAGGTCAGAGCTTTTCTCTTTCATCACTGCAGTAATGATGCTGTTTTCTGTTCCTCATCTTTCTGATCACAGTATCAATCTGATTGACAGATGCAGTGAGATGCTTTAGCGTCACTGGATATTCTGGAGGAAGCATTCTGGTTAATTCTGGGGAACTTTGGTTCAGTGCAAATGTTAAACGCATGAATAAATTACCTGAGTGGACAAATATAATGAATAATATGAAACATGATAAATGGATCAGTGTTGGAAAATTCACATTGTTTCAAAATAATGAGGGAAAACTCATGATCTACATCAGAGATTTGAACGAACGGGATGCTGGAGGATACTGGATTGCGGTTCTTTACATATGGGGTATAGATATGACTTTACATGTGGAAAATGGTCAGTCATTTTCAGATCAAAGATAATTTAAAAAAATCATTTTTAAAGCCTGTTTAAAAGTAAAAAGCATTTAATATATTTATGTATTATGGCAGACTCACGTTATAAAGTGTCAAGAGTGATGGTGAATGTTGGAGAAACTGCCAATTTCAGCTGTGAATATTCACAGAATCATATTAATGATGTCAAGATCATATTCAAAGAAGAAAAAGACTCCATTGAGACGATTTACAGCAGATGGAAGAAGAAAGAAAGATTCAGTATTTCTGATGACAGACACAATAACTTCTTCAGTGTGATGATCACTGCTGTGACACCAGATGATGGAGGAGTTTATTTATGTGGAGTTTGGATCGACAGACACTCGTACAGTTACTCCATTATCACTACTGTTCATCTGCATATTATTAGTAAGTACAACAAACACTCAATCAAATCTTGTTTACAAATGTCTGAAATTTGCATTTGCAACAGAGTTGATTATATTTTATATTATCTAGGAACTTGAACCGTTAAGTATTATTGTTTACATTTTATACCAAATACATAAATATATTATAATTATTAATGTGCAGTTGAACGGGTTTTTTTTTTTTAAGTGCCTCAAGTAGTGAGACGTGAAGGAGAATCTGCTGAGATCATCTGCCCTTATGATCCAATCTATAAATCAAACACAAAGTCTCTCTGTAAGGGGAAGTGCTCCTCTAGAGACAGAAATCATCTCAGTGAGACTGTGAGAGAAGAGAAAGAGACCAAGACTGACAGACTTACTCTGAAAGATGACGTCTCTGCAAGTGTGTTCACTGGGACCATCACTGGACTGACAGCAGAGGATGCTGGGAAATACTGGTGTGCTGTTACATCAGAAACAGACCTCAATTATCTTTACACTCATCTGATGGTCATCATGAACGAGGGTGAGGAGGGTCTATTCTTCTGAATATGTGAAGCTACGGCTGTGAATTGATGTTCTTGTGTTTGTAATCATTTCCAGAGCTGAACTTGACTAAGTATGAAGGAGACGACGTGTCAATCCAGTGCAAACATCAGAACATCTTCTGCAAAGCACATGAAGCCTCCATGTGTGAAGGATGGAGTTTCATTGGAGCGATCAGAGATGATCGATTCTCTTTCAGTGATGAAGCATCTGCTGGAGTCTTTACTGTGAACATCACTGATCTGAGAGAAGAGGATTCTGGGATATACTGGTGTGGAGCTCACGTCATCACTAAAGTGAACATCAGTGTTAAAACAGGTAAGAAAACTTGAGATAAAATGAAAACGTGCCTTTTAACAATGTTCATGACTGTTACAAAAAAACAAACATGAAAACTGAAAACATCAGAACAGTTTTACAGTCCCTTTATATTATTTCACAAGTGTGTATATTTACCGTAATTGTCGTGTTCATGTTGTATATATTTACAGGTGCATCTCAATAAATTAGAATGTTGTGGAAAAGTTCATTTATTTCAGTAATTCAACTTCAAACCCTTCTGGAAAGTATGTTCATTTACTGTATATGTACTCAATACTTGGTAGCGGCTCCTTTTGCTGTAATTACTGCCTCAATTCGGCGTGGCATGGAGGTGATCAGTTTGTGGCACTGCTGAGGTGGTGTGAAGCCCAGGTTTCTTTGACAGTGGCCTTCAGCTCATCTGCATGTTTTGGTCTCTTGTTTCTCACTTTCCTCTTGATGATAACCCATTGATTCTCTATGGGGTTCAGGTCTGATGAGTTTGCTGGCCAGTCAAGCACACCAACACCATGGTCATTTAACCAACTTTTGGTGCTTTTGGCAGTGTGGACAGGTGCCAAGTCCTGCTGGAAAATGAAATCAGCATCTTTAAAAAGCTGGTCAGCAGAAGGAAGCATGAAGTGCTCCACAATTTCTTGGTAAATGGGTGCAGTGATGTTGGTTTTCAAAAAACACAATGGACCAACACCAGCAGATGACATTGCACCCAAATCATCACAGACTGTGGAAACTTAACACTGGACTTCAAGAAACTTGGGCTCTGAGCTTCTCCACCCTTCCTCCAGACTCTAGGACCTTGGTTTCCAAATGAAATACAAAACTTGCTCTCATCTGAAAAGAGGACTTTGGACCACTGGGCAACAGTCCAGTTCTTCTTCTCTTAGCCCAGGTAAGACGCCTCTGACGGCAACTGTAGCCAAATTCCTCGACACGTCTGTGTGTGGTGCTCTTGATGCCTTGACCCCAGCCTCAGTCCATTCCTTGTGAAGTTCACCCAAATTCTTGAATCGATTTTGCTTGACAATCCTCATAAGGCTGCGGTTCTCTCGGATGGTTGTGCATCTTTTCCTTCCACTCAACTTTCTGTTAACATGCTTGGATACAGCACTCTGTGAACAGCTTCTTTGGTAATGAATGTTTGTGTCTTACTCTCCTTGTGAAGGGTGTCAATGATTGTCTTCTGGACAACTGTCAGATCAGCAGTCTTCCCCATTATTGTGTCGCCTAGTGAACCAAACTGAGAGACCATTTTGAAGGCTCAGGAAATCTTTGCAGGTGTTTTTAGTTGATTAGCTGATTGGCATGTCACTATATTTTAATTTGTTGAGATAGTAAATTGGAGGGTTTTTGTTAAACGTGAGCCTAAATCATCACAATTAAAAGAACCAAAGACTTAAACTACTTCAGTCTGTGTGCATTGAATTTATTTAATTCACAATTTGAGTTGAATTACTGAAATTAATGAACTTTTCCACGACGTTCTAATTTATTGAGATGAACCGCTATGTCTGTACAAGCTTATTTCTCTCTAGTTACTGTATAGCTGTTCATTTGTGTTTTATTTTCAGATTTCACCTTGATCAACATGATTTGTGTTTCTTCAGCTCTGCTCCTGATTGGTGGATTCTCTTTGATTATGTGTAAATTAAACTTAGATTTTGTATTATGTCATATAGAGCAGATAATAATCACTGAGAAACCCAATCTCTAAAATAAAGGCCAATACTATTTTGTCCAAATGAAGGCAACCCAAAATATCCTCAAAGGGAAGTTTGGGCTCAGTTGTGTTGTGAATGTAGGGACAGATGAGACTGCTGACTGGTTCTTGTGTATCATCTGTTTAATTCTCCACATTCTGACTCTAATTGTGGATCAGATCCGCTTTTCATCCTCTGACAAAACTCTCTACACCACCCAGAAAACACGAAGTTTTCAGAAGTGTGATGACTGCCGTGCATGATTATACACTCACTTTACAAGTCTCAGAACGTTCCTCTGTGAACAGAGGTCATCACAGCACAGTTGTGTTTGAAATAAAAAAAAAGTATATAAGAGTTTATGTTTTTTAACATGTTTTCAACTAAATGTGTTAATAATTTCAGAAAAAAAAACGCTTGTGCTTGGAAATGGCTCTCAAGGTGTGTGCTTAAATTATGTTTTTTACTGTGACTATGTTAAATAACAACCCACATGCTCTCCATCGTGTGGTTTTCTTTGCTGTTCTTTGAGTCATAACCAGTAAGCCCTTCAGCCACGTACATGTGTGATAAAAACAGGAAACGGTTTCTTTAGTACCAATGTACAGATAAGTTTCCACTCCACAAAAAACATGCTATGCAGATTTATTGCATAGAAAAATATAATAGTTCAACAGCAGTTATTTCTACAAAACTGTCTTATTCTAGCCATATTTACAGCAGTCATAAACAAGTATGCATTATACAATATCTGCTTGCTTTTCAAATGCAATGCCAGCACCACTGCTTGGACACATTTCTGTATAAAGTAGCAGTTGTTATTATAGAACATGCTGCATATTCAAATTAGCCACAATAATGATATACACAAAGGCCAATGAGGTTTAAGGCCAGCTTGACTCCTCCCTTTTGTCCTTACATGGCGCTGAGCTGCATGTCCCCTTGAATGAAATCAAACTTTGCTGATGAATCATAATTTCAACAGTCAGAGCAGAGGAAGATTTTCCATGAGTATTCATTTATACTGGGTCCTGTTCTTGACATAAAGGTTGTTTGAAGCCTTAAGAAGACTGGTAATACAGATCATGAAGCATATCAACAATTTTATGGTAGTTTTTAAGTTTCTTAAGTGTTTGAAAGCAGTAGGTGAAACCTACTGAGTGGAAGAGTCATGCTGGGCCTCGTGAATAATATTGTTATATACCCAAACACCACTGTTAAAGGTAAGTGATTTCTGTTAGCCAATGTTGATATTTGAAATCACCAAAACACACACGCCTACCTAAAGGGTCTCGCCCCTATTTTGATAGCTCCTCCCCACATATCGTAGCCTATGCAACCCAGGCAACGATTAGTTCTTTGAAACAAAGCAAAACCAATGTTACACCATGTCTACACCGGACGTGGTGGCGTGCGAAATGCTATAGAAGTAATTATAATCAGTGATGTTGTCTACACTGGATTAGAGATGTTCTGATACCCTTTTCTCCTTCCTGATACCGATTCAGATACCGAGTACTGATCTGATGCCTGGGTGTGTATCTATGTACTACTAGCCCTGTATAAATTAATACAAGTATTTTATGGTGTGTTTTATCTACTTTATTTAAGAAAACTCAAATAAGCAAACAAGGAAAAGGTATACATTGTGTTTTTTTTCTTGAGTGTTCTACTATATTTGAGTGTATATACTATTCTTCCAGGAAAGGCTGTGAAATGTTCTCTAATGATCACTCCGTACCACCAATCACATCTTGGCTAATGCAATTTAAATATAGTAGATTTTCCTGGTCCAATAGCTACATGGCTGGTTTCCGAGCATCAGCAAGCCATTAACATATTTTTTATTTAGTTTTTTCATATTTTTCCCAGTCTTTGAAGCATATCTTCTACATTAATTATTATAATTTGTTTTTTTCAGTCATTTAATTTAGATGTGTATTTGTATTGTTATTGTTTTTTTTGTTTGCTGCCCTTTTAATTATTTAATTTCATTATGTATGCGCTGTTAAAATGTCCTGTATAAATTACAGTAACTTACTGGCAGTGGTTTGCCAGTAACTTACTGTACATTTAATTACAGTAAAGATACTTTAATTATATTAATATTTACAGTACTATTTAAATTTCTGTACATGTATGTACAGTATGTGTACTTACTGTTTTACTGTAAAAATACAGTAATTATATTGTCTTTTCTCCAGTAACGTATTGCAATTCAAGCAAAAAATAAGCAATAACAATTCAAATGAAACTAAGCAATGACAACTGTGTATATTTTTTTATTTATTTTTCAATTGTAATCCTTGCAGTAACATTTGAATATGTTCACAGATTCAGTGAAGACTCAAACAAAACATTGTTACAAACTAATATATATATATATAAATTACAACCTATTCAAACTATTATAGTTAGAACAAATCTTAAAATATATCCTAAGTACAACGTACAGTAGTGAATATTTAAAAATTTCATAGTGAAAATAATTTCATAGTGAATAATATTCATTTGAAATATTTATCATATCATAGCGAATAGTGACGATAGTGAATTTTCAAAAAGAACAACTTTTGTTACATACAAGAAGTTGTTACATTACTACTTTTTTTTAAGCTGCCAGCTGAAATCCACAAACTCCTTAATGGAAGACGACACATGAGGGTTCAGGCCAGAGTTTCTCTTTTGCACCATCTTCCCTCTTCTTTTGCTGATCAGGAATTTTGCAGAGCACTTGCTGTTGACAGGATTGATCCTCGCAATGAAACTTCACATAAAATAAATAATTCATTAGTTCATTTCATTTTCTTTGTAACATGTGAGGGGTGTACTCACTTCTGTGAGATACTGTAAATGGTAAGATAAAGAGGTTTTCAAGTTACATCTGACAAAAGGACAGAGTCACTGTCCCACAACACAACTCTGACACCAACAAAAAAACTCAAATATATTTTGTAATTTTAATAATAATTAAAATATTAATAGTGTAATATTATTTCTCAGGATGAAATATAAGATATTAAATGTAAAGTCCTGACAGAGAAAATCATGTGAATATGTGAATATTAATTCTTACCTTGCTCCACATCTAATTTCACCTCCTGAAGTGATTTACCATCAGCTTCACATCTGTACGTCCGCGTCGTTTACGGTCAGGTTTCTGATGAGCACACTGATCAAGCCCAGAGATGTATCATCAATCATAGAGAATCTCTCTTCTGGGATCCATCAATAATTTTTTTCTTCTGTCATGGCTGTACATTTGCTGGCTGACACTTTGCAAAAGCTTTTTGTACTTTCTTTATTTTTTCAGGTTTATACACAGTGTATGATGACACTTCCTCCTGTGATGCCAGTCACAGCGTCAGCAACATCACCCATGTGACCTGTGAAACCCAGCCATGTGAAAGTCACTTCCTGTTTTAACAAGTGCCTTATGATCAGATGCTGACAACAGACTTAAACATGCACAAATAAAGACAAAATACCTACACGTAAACACATGTGCACTAACACACACACACACACACACACACATGATTTGATCTCAGTTGAGTAAATAGTTTAAAACAGCTGTCACGTACAGACTGATAGTGTAATGAAAACAGCACCTGACCTTTAATCAGGCAGATCGTGAAGAAGAGAATGGTCTTCATCATCATCACTGTTGATAAAAATCTCGTTCCTGTGATTTTACGTACTTTCTTCAGCAGTCAGGGACGATGTGTTCTTCTATTGTGTCTGATTTTGAGTCTCTATCTTGCGCTTTTAAAGGCTGTAAAAGCATGTAAAAGCTTTTAAAGGCATGTTGTTGCTCTTTTGTTGGTTTTGATTGCTTCTCTAATGTCCTCATTTGTAAGTCGCTTTGGACAAAAGCGTCTGCTAAATGACTATATATATATATATACATATATTTTATATAGTTTTTAAAAAAGTAGTTATAGACAGAGTATATCACATGTAACTGCAGTGCATGTCATCCTCCAACCTTTCAGTCTCCCATTTCCACAAATTACCAGAAACCACTACGCTGTACAGAACTATAAACATATGTGTAACAATAAATATCTTAAGCTAAAAGAAAATACAAAAATAAGAAAAAAAATGGTTAAAAGCAGCGTATATTCTTAATGCATTAAGAGTTTGATTAAAAACAGCTCAATTTCCTAATACAAATCTTTTTGGACAGATGTTTTTTTAGGAAATGTGGAAACAGTGCAGACAGAGGATGAGGCTTTTTTATCAACAGGAGGTGTAAGGGCAAAAGTGAAATCGAGCGACGTGAGAAAGCAGGAAGTGAAGACTGCAAGTTTACAATCATCTTTGTAAGTACATATTTAAACTCATTTAAGTCCTTGGATATTAATTTGTTTTCACAATGTTTCAGTAACTTCTTTGAGTCTAATTACACAAAGTGTGTGTGTTCACATCGATGTTGGTTTCAAACGAAACGTAGCCAATGAAAGGTGCCTTTCATCTTTAACATTACACATTTAGGCCAACGTACAAACCACATAATCTATTCAGACAAATATTTGTCTCTGAGCCATTCAAATATGTGCAAAGGATTTCACCTTGCCCTTTCGGGCTTGTTTTTACAACTAAGTAATAAACTCAAAGGCATAGTCATCGTGGTCTAAGCACCAATAGCTCATACGGTTCGGTGATAAAGCAGCTATATATCTTTCCACTTATTATGAATCTTGAATATCTACTTATTTGTAGGATGCAAAATACATGTAATTCTAAAGGAAATTAAGAAATAAGTAGCAGTTCACCCTGATGCAACTTACAGAAATGCTTATATACATAAATATACAAAAATATTGAATATGTTAACCTGATAGTGGTCAACTTTAGTATTACAGTCTCGATCTGTTATGCTCAGCTTGGGTTGCACCCGCTTTTAAAGGTTTTACATAGACCTACACATAGCCGAATAAACACATATGGATTTCACAGTGTGGAGAGTACTAATAGCAAATGAAAATAAATCAATTTCAGAATAAGTAGTAGAGAAGTTCATCTGTGCATGTGTAACACCCACGTTGTGTGATAAGTGCTGACAATATATATTAATATCTGTAGAACAGTAGGTTCGACTCAGGAGAAGTAAATTAAACAGCTTTGGTCTTGTATGAAAATAAGTTGATGATTATTTAAAAATAATTAAGTAGTTATTTAACAGTACTCACAGTGTCAGTTTGAACATAAGATCACAATAACAGAAATTCAAATACATTCACAACACGTGTTAGATATTCATGCATTAATCTGAGTGCAAGCAATAACTTAGGGTTTATATAATGCATTCTTATAACATCCCCATGTGTACAGATAAACAATCAATAAGTTACTGACTTATTAGAAATCTTATAATAGGCCATGTTTGGATCTTCCAACCGTACAATAATCCAAACACAAACCTCAAAAGCAACACAAATGGGTCCAGTCCTCTGACCAGAACCCTATAGAACATTAATGAGGTGAACTGAAGAGAAGAAGCTGTGAATCTGAAGGATCTGGAGTGATTCTGGATGAAGGAATGGTCTCTGATCTCGTGTCAGGTGTACTCTGGCCTGAACCCTGTAGAAGATGAGTGAGGTGAACTGAAGAGGAGAAGCTGTGAATCTGAAGATCTGGAGTGATTCTGGATGAAGGAATGGTCTCTGATCTCGTGTGAGGTGTACTCTGGCCTGAACCCTGTAGAAGATGAGTGAGGTGAACTGAAGAGAAGAAGCTGTGAATCTGAAGGGTCTGGAGTGATTCTGGATGAAGGAATGGTCTCTGGTCTCTTATCAGGTGTTCTCTGATCTGAACCCTGTAGAAGATGAGTGAGGTGAACTGAAGAGAAGAAGCTGTGTATCTGAAGATCTGGAGTGATTCTGGATGAAGGAATGGTCTCTGATCTCGTGTCAGGTGTTCTCTGACCTGAACCCTGTAGAAGATGAGTGAGTGAACTGAAGAGAAGAAGCTGTGAATCTGAAGATCTGGAGATTCTGGATGAAGGAATGGTCTCTGATCTCTGGTCAGGTGTTCTCTGATCTGAACCCTGTAGAAGATGAGTGAGGTGAACTGAAGAGGAGAAGCTGTGAATCTGAAGATCTGGAGTGATTCTGGATGAAGGAATGGTCTCTGATCTCGTGTCAGGTGTTCTCTGACCTGAACCCTGTAGAAGATGAGTGAGGTGAACTGAAGAGAAGAAGCTGTGAATCTGAAGATCTGGAGTGATTCTGGATGAAGGAATGATCTCTGATCTCGTGTCAGGTGTTCTCTGACCTGAACCCTGTAGAAGATGAGTGAGTGAACTGAAGAGAAGAAGCTGTGAATCTGAAGATCTGGAGTGATTCTGGATGAAGGAATGGTCTCTGATCTTGTGTCAGGTGTTCTCTGACCTGAACCCTGTAGAAGATGAGTGAGTGAACTGAAGAGGGAAGCTGTGAATCTGAAGGATCTGGAGTGATTCTGGATGAAGGAATGATCTCTGATCTTGTGTCAGGTGTTCTCTGACCTGAACCCTGTAGAAGATGAGTGAGGTGAACTGAAGAGGAGAAGCTGTGAATCTGAAGATCTGGAGTGATTCTGGATGAAGGAATGGTCTCTGATCTCGTGTCAGGTGTACTCTGGCCTGAACCCTGTAGAAGATGAGTGAGGTGAACTGAAGAGAAGAAGCTGTGAATCTGAAGGATCTGGAGTGATTCTGGATGAAGGAATGGTCTCTGATCTCGTGTCAGGTGTTCTCTGATCTGAACCCTGTAGAAGGAGTGAGGTGAACTGAAGAGGAGAAGCTGTGAATCTGAAGGATCTGGAGTGATTCTGGATGAAGGAATGATCTCTGATCTCGTGTCAGGTGTTCTCTGATCTGAACCCTGTAGAAGATGAGTGAGGTGAACTGAAGAGAAGAAGCTGTGAATCTGAAGATCTGGAGTGATTCTGGATGAAGGAATGGTCTCTGATCTCGTGTCAGGTGTTCTCTGACCTGAACCCTGTAGAAGATGAGTGAGGTGAACTGAAGAGAAGAAGCTGTGAATCTGAAGGATCTGGAGTGATTCTGGATGAAGGAATGGTCTCTGATCTCGTGTCAGGTGTTCTCTGACCTGAACCCTGTAGAAGATGAGTGAGTGAACTGAAGTGAAGAAGCTGTGAATCTGAAGATCTGGAGTGATTCTGGATGAAGGAATGGTCTCTGATCTCGTGTCAGGTGTTCTCTGATCTGAACCCTGTAGAAGATGAGTGAGGTGAACTGAAGAGGAGAAGCTGTGAATCTGAAGATCTGGAGTGATTCTGGATGAAGGAATGGTCTCTGATCTCGTGTCAGGTGTTCTCTGATCTGAACCCTGTAGAAGATGAGTGAGGTGAACTGAAGAGGAGAAGCTGTGAATCTGAAGGATCTGGAGTGATTCTGGATGAAGGAATGGTCTCTGATCTCGTGTCAGGTGTTCTCTGATCTGAATACTGTAGAAGATGAGTGAGGTGAACTGAAGAGAAGAAGCTGTGAATCTGAAGGATCTGGAGTGATTCTGGATGAAGGAATGATCTCTGATCTCGTGTCAGGTGTCCTCTGATCTGAACCCTGTAGAAGATGAGTGAGGTGAACTGAAGAGAAGAAGCTGTGAATCTGAAGGATCTGGAGTGATTCTGGATGAAGGAATGGTCTCTGATCTCGTGTCAGGTGTTCTCTGACCTGAACCCTGTAGAAGATGAGTGAGGTGAACTGAGGAGAAGCTGTGAATCTGAAGATCTGGAGTGATTCTGGATGAAGGAATGGTCTCTGATCTCTTGTCAGGTGTTCTCTGACCTGAACCCTGTAGAAGATGAGTGAGGTGAACTGAAGAGAAGAAGCTGTGAATCTGAAGGATCTGGAGTGATTCTGGATGAAGGAATGATCTCTGGTCTCATGTCAGGTGTTCTCTGACCTGAACCCTGTAGAAGATGAGTGAGTGAACTGAAGAGAAGAAGCTGTGAATCTGAAGATCTGGAGTGATTCTGGATGAAGGAATGATCTCTGATCGTGTCAGGTGTTCTCTGACCTGAACCCTGTAGAAGATGAGTGAGTGAACTGAAGAGAAGAAGCTGTGAATCTGAAGGGTCTGGAGAGATTCTGGATGAAGGAATGATCTCTGATCTCGTGTCAGGTGTTCTCTGATCTGAACCTGTAGAAGATGAGTGAGTGAACTGAAGAGAAGAAGCTGTGAATCTGAAGATCTGGAGTGATTCTGGATGAAGGAATGATCTCTGATCTCGTGTCAGGTGTTCTCTGATCTGAACCCTGTAGAAGATGAGTGAGGTGAACTGAAGAGAAGAAGCTGTGTATCTGAAGATCTGGAGTGATTCTGGATGAAGGAATGGTCTCTGATCTCGTGCCAGGTGTTCTCTGACCTGAACCCTGTAGAAGATGAGTGAGTGAACTGAAGAGAAGAAGCTGTGAATCTGAAGATCTGGAGATTCTGGATGAAGGAATGGTCTCTGATCTCTGGTCAGGTGTTCTCTGATCTGAACCCTGTAGAAGATGAGTGAGGTGAACTGAAGAGAAGAAGCTGTGAATCTGAAGATCTGGAGTGATTCTGGATGAAGGAATGGTCTCTGATCTCGTGTCAGGTGTTCTCTGACCCTGTAGAAGATGAGTGAGTGAACTGAAGAGAAGAAGCTGTGAATCTGAAGATCTGGAGTGATTCTGGATGAAGGAATGGTCTCTGATCGTGTCAGGTGTTCTCTGATCTGAACCCTGTAGAAGATGAGTGAGTGAACTGAAGAGGGGAAGCTGTGAATCTGAAGGATCTGGAGTGATTCTGGATGAAGGAATGGTCTCTGATCTCGTGTCAGGTGTTCTCTGATCTGAACCCTGTAGAAGATGAGTGGGGTGAACTGAAGAGAAGAAGCTGTGAATCTGAAGGATCTGGAGTGATTCTGGATGAAGGAATGGTCTCTGACTCGTGTCAGGTGTTCTCTGACCTGAACCCTGTAGAAGATGAGTGAGTGAACTGAAGAGAAGAAGCTGTGAATCTGAAGGGTCTGGAGTGATTCTGGATGAAGGAATGATCTCTGATCTCGTGTCAGGTGTTCTCTGACCTGAACCCTGTAGAAGATGAGTGACGTGAACTGAAGAGAAGAAGCTGTGAATCTGAAGATCTGTAGTGATTCTGGATGAAGGAATGGTCTCTGATCTCCTGTCAGGTGTTCTCTGACCTGAACCCTGTAGAAGATGAGTGAGGTGAACTGAAGAGAGAAGCTGTGAATCTGAAGGATCTGGAGTGATTCTGGATGAAGGAATGGTCTCTGATCTCGTGTCAGGTGTTCTCTGACCTGAACCCTGTAGAAGATGAGTGAGGTGAACTGAAGAGGAGAAGCTGTGAATCTGAAGATCTGGAGAGATTCTGGATGAAGGAATGGTCTCTGATCTCGTGTCAGGTGTTCTCTGACCTGAACCCTGTAGAAGATGAGTGAGTGAACTGAAGAGAAGAAGCTGTGAATCTGAAGATCTGGAGTGATTCTGGATGAAGGAATTGTCTCTGATCTCGTGTCAGGTGTTCTCTGACCTGAACCCTGAAGAAGATGAGTGAGGTGAACTGAAGAGAAGAAGCTGTGAATCTGAAGATCTGGAGTGATTCTGGATGAAGGAATGATCTCTGATCTCGTGTCAGGTGTTCTCTGACCTGAACCCTGTAGAAGATGAGTGAGGTGAACTGAAGAGAAGAAGCTGTGAATCTGAAGGATCTGGAGTGATTCTGGATGAAGGAATGGTCTCTGATCTCGTGTCAGGTGTTCTCTGACCTGAACCCTGTAGAAGATGAGTGAGGTGAACTGAAGAGAGAAGCTGTGAATCTGAAGGATCTGGAGTGATTCTGGATGAAGGAATGGTCTCTGATCTGCGTGTCAGGTGTTCTCTGACCTGAACCCTGTAGAAGATGAGTGAGGTGAACTGAAGAGAGAAGCTGTGAATCTGAAGATCTGGAGAGATTCTGGATGAAGGAATGGTCTCTGATCTCGTGTCAGGTGTTCTCTGACCTGAACCCTGTAGAAGATGAGTAAGGTGAACTGAAGAGAAGAAGCTGTGAATCTGAAGATCTGGAGTGATTCTGGATGAAGGAATGATCTCTGATCTCGTGTCAGGTGTTCTCTGACCTGAACCCTGTAGAAGACGAGTGAGGTGAACTAAAGAGAAGAAGCTGTGAATCTGAAGGATCTGGAGTGATTCTGGATGAAGGAATGGTCTCTGATCTGCGTGTCAGGTGTTCTCTGACCTGAACCCTGTAGAAGATGAGTGAACTGAAGAGAAGAAGCTGTGAATCTGAAGATCTGGAGTGATTCTGGATGAAGGAATGATCTCTGATCGCGTGTCAGGTGTTCTCTGATCTGAACCCTGTAGAAGATGAGTGAGGTGAACTGAAGAGAAGAAGCTGTGAATCTGAAGATCTGGAGAGATTCTGGATGAAGGAATGGTCTCTGATCTCTTGTTAAGTGTTCTCTAACCTCATCAGGCATTGTAGGAGAACATTTAGAGAGAAAACTGACAAATGAATGTTTCAAAATGTATTGAATAAAAGGAATGGTCTCTAATCTATGGCCAATGTGTTATTAGAGAAAACATTTATTTCATTATGATATTTCCGCCCACTTTAATTTGTTATTCTGAATGAAAGGTTAGATTTATGTGATAAAAAATATCTGATTAACAATGCAGATTCATTTTCACCCTTCTTTGATGATATTTACCATGGTACCAACAATTCTGACCACATGTGTTTTAAAATGTATGGTCCTGATCTCTGAAATTCATCTGACCTGAAGCTGCAGATTGTGCAGAGTTGTCTAAGGTGATAAATGGATCCAGACAGAATGACTGCATGAAGGAATGGTATATCCTGGAGGAGTTCTTTAGGTTAGGAACCCTGTAGTCAAATGTGTTCTGTTGAACATTCACATAACCTACTTGTTCTGAAGTTGTTGAGTTGTTGAAATAATCAGTGTGAATGGGAATGGTCCTCATTTTGCCACACTGAAGGTGGGAACCCTATTCTCATCTGTAGAAGATGAGTGAGGTGAACTAAATGACTACATACTGATTCCCTGCTGGCACCACACAAACAATTTAAACTGAAGGAATGTCTCATTCGTGTCAGCTGACTCTGCACTGAGGCTGTAGAAGATAGTTTTATCTTCCCTATGTAGTGAAATAAAATGGCTACAACCGAAACAGCGATTCTTGATGCACTTCAGGAGCTACTGGAAGAAGAGTTCAAAGAATTCAAATGGCACCTCTCAAATGGTGGGACACCAGACAATATTCCTCGTGGGAAGCTGGAGAACGCTGATCGCTGTGATGTTGTGACTCTCATGGTGCAGCAGTACAGAGGTTCAGATCTGAACCCTGTAGAAGATGAGTGAGTATACTGAAGAGGAACCTAAATGAGAATCTGATCAACTGAAGGAGTGATTCTGGATGAAGGAATGGTACTTTTGACACTTCTTTACATCTATATCTATGAATATTTGATCTCTGATCTCTGTCTCTCCATCAGTTTTAGAGGATGTTTCTGCTGAAGGTGGAGCTTCATCCGAGCAGCGTGTTCTAAACGCTTCAACTACAGGAAGTTAAAGTTATGAACTGCAATGGAGGAAGCTGTGAATCTGAAGTTCTGGAGGTTCTGGTTTATGAATGAACTTCAGCTAATCTCAAGCACCTGTCTTATCTTATACCAAGAAGATGAGTATTTACATCCTCATGTTTGAAATGGCTGATTCAGTGTGTTTATAGGCTCATTTAATACAGCCATATACATATTCACACATGAAACAAAATACAAATTATGTTTACAGTGTATCTGAACTGAAATAATATTAAACTGGCTGCTTTCTAATGATACTGGAATGTGTAAGGCTATGACCAGCAACATTTTTATTTCGGGAACATCACTTATGTACTTGTCAAATTGTGAACTGAAGAGAAGAAGCTGCTGTAATCTGAAGATCTGGAGTCATTCTGGATGAAGGAATGGTCTCTGATCTCGTGTCAGGTGTTCACCGTGAACCAGAAAAATAAACACCTTATTAGTATGCATGTCCAGACAATGATTTAAAATGTCGCTATTATATTAACTTAATCTTAATCTTGGATCTTAATTTTGTTTTGAAGGTCTCCTGCAATATGGTTTACATGCAAGGTCAAAAAATCTGAAGATATTTATTTGCATGAATAATGGTCTCTGATCATCTCTATTCTCTCTGACCTGTCTGAAATGGTTTGATCAAGGATTCAGTCTATCTAAACCCCTCCTTTCTGGATGAAGGAATGGTCTCTGATCTGCTCAGGTGTTCTCTGATTCATACATTCTTTTCCCCAAAATGAGTGATGAATTTGTCAACACAAGACCAGTGAATCTGAAGATCTAGCATTTATTAAGGATATGGTCTCTATCTCATTTACATGTGCCTTCTGACCTGAACCCTGTAGAAGCTTGAGTGACTCCACATGCAGAGATGAGACGTGGTTTGTACATCATTGATGGTTTAAGGCCATAGAAGTACAAGTGTGTTTGTGGAACAGAATGCATTGTTGGGACATGTTGTGCAATAGACAGGAGCCTCGGCATTAAACTTTAAACTGCCATCTCTACCATGGAGTAGGGGAGGCTGCAGACCTGGAATGGCAGATCTCGTGTCAGACAGTTTTGATTGAACCCTGTTGTTCCTGATGTGTCCAGTAGGGAAGCTGCACATCTATGAGCCATCAGAAGTGAATCAAACTCTAAATCAAATCTCTACGAAGAAAGAAGAGGTATGTTAAATACTCCTTTTAAATACTCGGCATTAAATAAATTATGCTCTTGCTTCAATTTGTAATTAGGACGTGTAATTGGGCCTGTAAGTCATCATTAATAGTAATATTTAATAATATGTTAAATAGCAAATAATATGTATTATTCTATGTAGTCCTACACTTCCTACATATATTTATGTATAATGTTGTGCATTATTTTATGCACAAAACATGTGCATTTGGCTTGCTTTTAGAGAGGAGGTTTTTCAGTTTATCAGCAGCTGTGATTCCACTAAATTCTTCATTTAGTGTTTCTGTCTGTTATATATAAAAAATTAATAATAATGATATTTTACCAGACAAACAAATGGCTTGTAATTTTACTGTCACACAACATAGGACAGGAAAGTAACATGATTTGTTTGTTGTTCATTTCTGAGAAGTACTGTAACATTTCTATAAAGGACTAAAACACACGTTTGATCTTCATGATGATGGATTTCTTACTATTTTCCCTGAGGGGTGGCTCTTGGATTCTTCTTTCTAACAGGTGTTTGATGGGCAGCAGGATGTGACTGGAAGAAGAGTTCAAGAATTTCAAATGTTTGTCCTCACCTCTCAAACGGGGACTGTATGTAGGGGTGAATGGGCCGTGGTATTGTGGAGTTGGTAACAGGTGTCTGTGATGCTTGGACCTCATGGCTGCAGCATCTTTAGGGTCTTCAGACGATCGTTTTGTGTAGATGAAGTCCATCATACAGGTGTTGGAGGCTGATGTGGTGGTGGTGGGCCAGGTGTACATTGGGGAGCGCAGAACAGCCACGGGAAATTTCAGCATTGATGCTGCAGATGATGTGTGGGGGTGTGTCGTGTCTTGGGAGAAGCTTTCCCCAGGTATCTTGGTCCTTGTCAAAAGTGGAGAAATTCTGATCATTGTGACCAGAAAAAGTGAAGTGAGTTTTTCATGGCTCAGTAACCTTCAACTCATGATCAGTGATATATCTATCTATCTATCTATCTATCTATCTATCTATCTATCTATCTATGACACTGGATTGACATACGTATTACTTTGTGTTTGAATCTTTAGACAGCTCATAGTTTTAAACATCCTCATATTTGAAATGGAATATAGCCAGAATTGTGGCTTCAGCTTTATTGTGTTTTTAGGATCATTTAACACAGTGTCATACATAGCTTATGTTTTGTGCTGTGTTTGAACTTCTCCATCTCTATGTCAGTCGGAGTAATTAACAGTAAACTCTAGATATATTGGTTGTGTGTGGAATCTGAATGACTAATGAGCAGCAACCTTTTATTTCAGTCATTTACTTTCTTACCAAAATTGTCTGTGCTTGTGAAGGATAAAATGAGAGATAATGTCTGTGCCATATATTCAATAAAAACAGCTATAAGCAGAGATTCACAGTTTTGTGTTATTGCTGTTTTAGTGCGCTCATTCTTTAGCAAAATCAGTGTTTTTGTTTTGCAACATTCATTAATTTATCAACAAGACCAGCAAATGCGTTTCGCGTTTAAATAAATATTATATATCCATTTACATGTGAGCCTTTTTTTGTGGACAAGAGAGCAGCCTCTAAATTACACACGCTTCCACATGCAGAGATTACATGTGGTTTGTACAAAGCTGATGGTTTAATATATGTAATCTACACAGACACAATGATTTCATTGCAATAGATTTATTTAAACATTTATGAATTCATTCATTTCATTAGTAAATTAAATGAATTGACTAAAACAGATGAAAAACCACCTCATATTTTTGAGAGATTTATCAACACAACAGAAGGAAAGCCAGTTAATTTGTTTTCTTGTTTGCTTCTGAGAAATGTTCTAATGTCTCTGCAAAGGTCTAAAACACACGTTTGATCTTCATGACGATGGATTTCATACTGCTGTTCTTCCAGCTTAACCAAACAACACCAATGTTGCTATGGGGGGAATCTTCTGTCCATAAATACAGACCGTTGGGGTTTGCATTGTGACAGCTGTAGTACCAAAATCCCCCGAGATGATATTTGGCACAGTTATTTCCCCAGGTATCTTGGTCCTTGTCAAAAGTGGAGAACTTCTGATCATTGTGACCAGATAAAGAGTCACCTGAAAAGAAGAGGAGCATCGCTGAAGACAACAACTCAAAGGAAATGTGTTTTCATGAGTATAAATGAAGTGTCCTACCAGCTCCTCCATCAGTGAACCCTGAAACATGCAGCTGATATCCATCCATTTCACAATCCACAGAGAAGGACGAGTACAGAGCGAAAACTTTATGTCCTTCAAAGTCCTCCATATCTACTCTCAGCATGTACTTCTTCTTACGTGTCAATTGGTAGATGTTTTCCAGCCCTGATCATACACACATACCTCATTTATAAAGTGTGCGTAAGCTCAGATGTGATCTTATAGTGTGCGTATGCTTAAATCAACACCGGTGCTCATATTTATAAAGACGGTCTTTGACGTGGAAAAGTGCTTATTGTCACTTCAAGGTCTGAGTATTGCAGTTTTTATTTTATTTTCTTGCAGCTCGCTGTTCTAAATTATGATGATTGGTTAAATTGTACAAGTTAATGACATTAAATAGGAGTTGTTTACAAGCAGAGTGCTGAAACCATTCAATTGTGCGCAAGTTCAAGATAATTTGCGAGTCATAGATTTCACATCTGAAAGAGACGTGTTCGCACGTTTTCTGTTCGTACGTTCATTCAAATGAATCAAACGTACGCATATTCGAGAGATGATCGTAAGATCAAATTTAGGATGGTTTCTGCGCAACATTTTATAAATGAGTCCCCTGAAGAACATGTTCAACCAAACACTGGACATGAACATCCACACAAACGCTGTGAGATCTTACCCAGCCAGTATTCTCCCTCCACGTTCCCAAATCCTCTCTTGTACTCTTTCCATGGCCGATAGAAATTCACACTGCCGGCATTCTCCTCTGAATCACCTGTGTTGGGTTTATGTAGAATACATGATTCATAATGAATGTGCTGATGTGTGTTTAATGATCTAGTCACATTCGTACCGTCCATCCTCCTTTGTCTTCATCACTCCCATCTGAGATTATGTGACAGTTAACCCTGACAGGAATGTCTGATGTTGGATAAATGGTATAAATCCCACCAAGCGTTTGTCCTGATTGATAGATGTCAGAACAGTCCACCGGCATTTCTTCATCATGTCTGCAATCGCTCATCAGTACAACCGGAAGAAAAGCCACCAAAAACACCAACTTCTACATGAGACACAGAGAAAGAGATACGCTTTACACAGAAATGAAGGGGAAAACGTAGACTTATTGAATGTAGAGTTATTGATGAACTTACTGCCATCTTCTCAATCTCTGCTCAGTAAATCACAGATTCGATTTATCTAAAAAAGTAATATAGACATTTTCATTGGTCTATTTTTTCAAATTGCATAGATGTCTGAATTTTCTGTGAGGCGAATGAAGAATAAAACAACAACTCACCGCTTATGCTTGAGCATACAAAAGACTGAAAACACCTTTATATATATATATATCTGTCAGATTCTCAGTCTCCTCCTCTGTGTTTCAGTACAAATGCACATAATGAAGCTCCTCATATTGAGTACAAATTGAAAATACACCAGTCCGGCCTCATGCAAGTTTAACATGCAGTGACAATTATTTTCCCTATTCAGTAAATCTGACTGAATCCAGGTGACATAGTTACTGTTACAGCTACAGTTTGTTGTAAATGTAAGTTAGATTTCATGACAATCAAGTTTATAATAATTTTCAAGAGCACACATCCAATAACCATGTTATTTTCTTAATGAAAATCATGTTTTCTTTGTAGAGCAGCAACAAAAACAGTTGAATGTGAATTTGTGTTCTAATACTGTGAGATGAAAAATGCCATTGTATATATATATATCTTGTTTTCATATTTATACCACATGATGTAACAGAACGACACAATCAAGGGTGTAACATGAACTCAATCTCAGGATTTACTGATAACAGGATAATAGACAACAACAGGTGAGTATCAGATGCTAACAGATTAATGAAAGCAAGTAACTTAACATGAGATTGTATTGCAGATGACAAACACTGATGAGTGAGATCAAAGGAAAACATAACAATGGCTGATCAGCAGAAGAGTTACAAATCCCAACATGGAAGACAACGAAGGAGAAACACGAGGAGGTCAACAACAGGAATTGAATATATACGTGCTACTCGATTGCTACTGAATGAGCCAGTGTGGGAATGGCCATGACAATAGCTAGTTAACACACCAGCAAGAGTCCTTTTCCCCAAATATAATCACAAGGACACAGTCTTGACTGTTTGAAATCATTTTACTGCCTGAAAAGTCAAGGATCAGGTTGATGCCAAATTTGTATAATGACCCTACACTTACTACACTTAAATGTACTGTAAGTTAAGAGCCAAACTTGCAAAAAACAGCAATAACTAATGACAATTACACAAAACTAAGCGTGATATCACATGTTCCAAACTACTTTTCTTCAGGACACAGAATATGGGTTCAGCCTTGATCTGACAACAAAACACATTGCAACTAAATCGCAGATGAATATATCATAACATATCATATTTCTCTTGCATTCAAGGTATATGTAGATGGATGTTTTACTGTATCCAAGCATTACAACATCTAACAAATTACAAACTGAATCATACAGTGCTGCAAATCTGGCCAACTCTGAGGGCCCAGAAGCTCATTATTATCAGGGTCAGACTGACGAGTCTGTTCACTTTACAAGAGAGTTTCTTCCAGATTCACTTTGTTTGTTTACTCTAATTATTGAACCTGTTTCTAGATGTTTAGTCAGTGTTGTGTTGGACAAAGTCTGTTTAGCTCAGTTTGCAGTCATTCCTCATTCCTCATATTCCTCATGAGATAAGCACATTCCCACTCCTGTCTTTCCCACTGAGCTTCAAAACAGTCGACCAACTCTAATCCATCAGACTCAAATACCACATGAAAACAGCACAGCTGAAGATCACAGTACTATGAATGACAGAAAGTGCAACGTGAAATATGGCCGAATAAGTCCCGCCTTCTGAATAAATGAGCCAATCGCCAATTGGTAAAATAATTGCCACAGAAATAAGGCACGTTTCCATTACAGATTTGTGCAAAACTTTGGCGAAATGTTATACATGTCAATAAAAAAATATTTTGAAATTACGGCGTTTCCATTGACAAATGTTTTGCGAATAAATCTTAACCTTTTTCCTCTCGCGATAAGTCGTGGCAACGTATTTTAGTGAGATTTTACGGATTTTGGCTATATTTATTCAAATGGAGGCGTAAATGTGTATCTTCACAGAAGCAGCGAGGAGAGACGCTTCATAACATGCATGGTGTGGCTGGAATAAACAAGCATTGACTAGACTTCGCAGTCAGCTTCAGTGGCGTATCAGAGCCACACTGTGCCGCAGACATGTGCAGTGTAAATTATTTAAGCATTAATGGCAGGGAAAGCCCCTTATATTCGAGAGCGACCACATATGAAGTGTCTCTTGGAGGTTATAGTGCACTGAATAATGATGATGTGACTTTTTACATAAGTCACGGGACCTGTAAATGCAAAAAAAATAAATAAACGCATTGCACTTTTGCGAATTATTGCTTTTTCGAATTGAATTAAATTTATTTGCGATACATGGGAGTTTTAGAAAAATGTATGCGTTTCTATTAGGCGTATTTTCAATTCACAATTTTAATTTGCGCAATTTGAAGGGTAATGGAAACGCGCCTATAGTCAGTGACTGGCACCAATGTCTGCACATGAGCATTGACTGGTCTAGCCTGAAAATAAGCCTTTTAAAGCAATTTGAGCATTAGAAACATTTATGGGACAGTTCATGTAAGATTTTGTGGTTGGTTTGAAACATCTTAATTGTACGTGTGGCAAGCATATTTTCAGATTGATTTTCTCCATTCTTGGAAATAGGGCTTGGCGATATAGCAAAAATATTATCACAATATAATGTTTCATATCAATAATTATTGATTTTTTTTCTAACCTTTTTTAAACAGAGCAGTAGAAGAACATATTTAAATTGAACCACTGTATTTTTTAATTACCCAATTTATTGAGTCGAACAGCAACTAAAGTTAGTTTTAACAGTCAAACACAAAATAAAATGAAACAAATATCTCCTTTCTTATATTTTGTATGCAGATGAAATAAGTGTTAAGGAAACAGCGGACACAGGAGGGAGCAATGAGCAACATAACGCACCTCATTAAACTGTTTATTCAATGCAATGAAATAATGACTGTCAAAAATGGCATATTGTCTAAACTAATATTTATAAATCAAATATGATTTTGTAAATTGGTTGTATAAACCACAGTTTTACTACAAATGCCATGGGTAAACTACGGTTAATGTATCAAATCCATGGTTAATTTGTGGTTACCATGATTTAACTACAATAACCATGTTTTGTTTTTTTGGTTTTATATGTAGTAAAACCACGGTTAATTTTCGTAAGGGGTCTTAATAATAAATGTTGTGTAAATGTCCTCAAACACAAATTAAACTTTTTTTTTTCAAGTCAAGTAAGCTGCAAATGTCTAGTTAAGCAAGTGATCAGCTGGTTTAATGATTGATTATCAGATCTCAGTAAAGATCAGATATTTTCCCCATGTTAATGCAATTAATTTCACAATGTTTACACATTTATATAAATTGATGATCTACAGCTTCATTAATTGCTTTGCTGCCAAAGTATCTATAGACATCATCAAGGTTAACGAAGTGAACAAATAAGACTTAAATGAGTCTTAAAGTCTCATTGAAGCATAACAAAAATAAATCATTCTAATAAAAAGTCTGTTTTTGCATGTCTAAAAAGACAAATCCAAGAGCAATACTCAAATCCTTTCTGAACATGTGGCTCGGCTGTTATTTACAGTAAAACATGTGAAAACTTGATAAAATCTCCTCAAATTTGAGCTGATGTTGTAATCAGTCATACAGAGATGAACAAGATGGAAATAAATGTGCACATAAATGGTAAGATGAAGAGGCTTTCAGGTTACATCTGACAAAAGGACACAGAGTCACTGTCCACCTTGAATGCTGCATAGAGAGGATCTTTAAAAGATGCGAGGAAGGTGTACAAGTGTGTGAGTGTGTCAGAGACGCTGTAGAAGGACAAAACGCCAGCAGTCGTGTCCACATACACACCCACTCTTTTAAATGAACAAGAAGATGGAGCCTTTATATTAATATCGGCTTCAGCATGAGAAACATATGGAAAAGATGCACCGGTAATTTTCCATGACACAATATTGTTTCCAAGCTGACCGGTGGCCTCTACTATACAAATATCATCATATTTCCTCAGGATATCTTTATACGTCACCCCGACCGTCCCCTCTGGACCGGTCCATTCGGCCTCCCAGTAACAACGACCAGACAGGATCTCTCTAGACAGCACTTGTTGGACAGATTCAAATCTCTCTGGATGATCTGGATATGGCTGCTTCTGCATTACACATGCTGCCGTTCTGTCTCCATTAGAGAGACACAGCTGAACATGAGCTGTGTTTGGATCCAGCGTGAGATTGCATGCATCTGTGAGACAGAAAACACATCCATCAGTGACTCAGAGAGAGAGAGAGAGAGAGATGAAGAGTGAGAAACTTACACTTCCTTTTCCCTGCTGTGATGAAGTGTTCACCCATAGGCTCAGTTCTGTAGAAATCAATGAAGAGGAAGAGGTTAATATTAATAATAAACAACTGCTTGATTTTTACTGTACATTTCTTCCATATGGACATCAACTTGAGAGTCACCACTGATAAGCTGTTACTAAATATATTGTGGACATTTTTATTTTCTGTAAAGCTGATTTGCATCGTGAAAAGCACTATACAAATACACTTAAATTGAATAATAACAACATGTCATGAGTTTGAATTACAGGGAATGAATGAACTGAACAAACGAACCAGGTATTAAATGTTGCTTTGATAAAAGTAGCTGCACAAATGTCTTATTGCTTTACAGGTGTCGCTTAAACAACATTGACCTTATGACTAATGTTTTGTCTTGCTTCAAAACAGCTCTACAGATAGATTTCAGACACTGCGTAATAAATTATTCTGTAAGTAATTGTCTGTAAACACAAGACCGTTCTAACATATACAGTGGGGCAAAAAAGTATTTAGTCAGCCACCAATTGTGCAAGTTCTCCCACTTAAAAAGATGAGAGAGGCCTGTAATTTTCATCATAGGTATACCTCAACTATGAGAGACAAAATAAGAAAGAAAATCCAGAAAATCACATTGTAGGATTTTTAAAGAATTTATTTGCAAATTATGGTGGAAAATAAGTATTTGGTCAATAACTAAATGTCATCTCAATACTTTGTTATATACCCTTTGTTGGCAATGACAGAGGTCAAACGTTTTCTGTAAGTCTTCACAAGGTTTTCACACACTGTTGCTGGTATTTTGGCCCATTCCTCGATGCAGATCTCCTCTAGAGCAGTGATGTTTTGGGACTTTCAACTCCCTCCAAAGATTTTCTATGGGGTTGAGATCTGGAGACTGGCTAGGCCACTCCAGGACCTTGAAATGCTTCTTATGAAGCCACTCCTTCGTTGCCCGGGCGGTGTGTTTGGGATCATTGTCATGCTGAAAGACCCAGCCACGTTTCATCTTCAATGCCCTTGCTGATGGAAGGAGGTTTTCACTCAAAATCTCACGATACATGGCCCCATTCATTCTTTCCTTTACACAGATCAGTCGTCCTGGTCCCTTTGCAGAATAACAGCCCCAAAGCATGATGTTTCCACCCCCATGCTTCACAGTAGGTATGGTGTTCTTTTGATGCAACTCAGCATTCTTTCTCCTCCAAACACGACAAGTTGAGTTTTTACCAAAAGTTCTATTTTGGTTTCATCTGACCATATGACATTCTCCCAATCCTCTTCTGGATCATCCGAATGCTCTCTAGCAAACTTCAGACGGGCCTGGACATGTACTGGCTTAAGCAGAGGGACACGTCTGGCACTGCAGGATTTGAGTCCCTGGCGGGCGCAGTGTGTTACTGATGGTAGCCTTTGTTACTTTGGTCCCAGCTCTCTGCAGGTCATTCACTAGGTCCCCCGTGTGGTTCTGGGATTTTTGCTCACAGTTCTTGTGATCATTTTGACCCACGGGTGAGATCTGTGGAGCCCCAGATCGAGGGAGATTATCAGTGGTCTTGTATGTCTTCCATTTTCTAATAATTGCTCCCACAGTTGATTTCTTCACACCAAGATGCTTACCTATTGCAGATTCAGTCTTCCCAGCCTGGTGCAGGTCTACAATTTTGTTTCTGGTGTCCTTTGACAGCTCTTTGGTCTTGGCCATAGTGGAGTTTGGAGTGTGACTGTTTGAGGTTGTGGACAGGTGTCTTTTATACTGATAACGAGTTCAAACAGATGTCATTAATACAGGTAACGAGTGGAGGACAGAGGAGCCTCTTAAAGAAGAAGTTACAGGTCTGTGAGAGCCAGCAATCTTGCTTGTTTGTAGGTGACCAAATACTTATTTTACACCATAATTTGCAAATAAATTCTTTAAAAATCCTACAATGTGATTTTCTGGATTTTTTCTGGACATAGTTGAGGTATAACTATGATGAAAATTACAGGCCTCTCTCATCTTTTTAAGTGGGAGAACTTGCACAATTGGTGGCTGACTAAATACTTTTTTGCCCCACTGTAATTTACCCACAAGACATACTTGAGTATCTGCAGTGAGCAGTTTGGATCCTCCAGTCTGTGTTTGAGCAGCTGGACTCCTGATGGTCCTGGGTGATTGTAGCTCAGATCCAGCTCTCTCAGGTGTGAGGGGTTTGAACTCAGAGCAGAAGACAAATAACCACAGCCTTCCTCTGTCACCATACAGCCAGACAACCTACAAATTGACCAAACAAATGAGAAACAATCAATTTGTCAAATGAATAAACTAAAGCTCCTAGTTTTACCTCAGTATCTGCAGCTGACAGTTTGGACTCTTCAGTCCATCAGAGAGCAGCTTCACTCCTGAATCCTGCAGGTCATTGTTACTCAGATCCAGCTCTCTCAGGGGCCAATCTGAGCTGAGGATCAAGGAAAGGTGCTCACAACTTGCAGTGAGGTTACACCAGCTCAACCTGCAGGGAACATTTCAAACAGTCTTTTATAAATCATCTGCCTCATACTAATGCTAAATATCATCAATACTTTCCTCAGAACCTGAAGTTTTCTCTCTGTATTTTCCATCCCATCTAGGAGCTTATGGAGTCCGGAGTCCTGCAGGTCATTGGCGCAAAGGTCAAGCTCTCTTAGATGATGTGATATATTTTTGAGAGCAGAGACCAGCTCCATACAGCTCTCCTGGCCGAAATGACACCAGGAAAACCTGAACGAGTACAATATCAGCATTACATTTCAGACAACATGTTCACACAAAAATGGAAACGCTAATGACCTGAGTGTCTCCAGATGACACTGTGGGCTCTTCAGTCCAGCAGAAAGTGCCTTCACTCCTGCCTCGATGCTGTAATTGTAACTCATGTCTAGTTCGATCAGAGGACAGTCCTCTAGCTGAAGAGCCACAGCCACTGTTTCACAGCACTGTTGTGTCAGTCCACAGTCTGAAAACCTGGAAAGATGGCAAGATGTTAGCTAGATAGCTATGCATTTCAGGCGCCACTAATGCTTGCGCTGTCGATTGAAATATTTGCCCATTCAAAACAGACATAGGAAGCATCATCACCACACATGAATGCTAGTTAAATTATACTGCATTTAAGCTGTCAGAATAATTGGACAAATAATTTTCAGACTGAAGTCGGAAAGCTCTGATGATACAAATCCAACACATCTTTGTAGTAACATTAGTGTCCATGTTGTTTTCACATTTCGACTTGCACAACTCGGGAAATGTGATCATCTGAGGAGCGTGTGAATGCAGCAATTCTATATGCTCTGAAGGCAGCAGGTAGCCTACCGTTAGCTAGCTACATTAATGTGCTTGAATTGAAATGCCTAAAGCTAAACTTCCCTTGTAATGATATGCTATGAGAAGCATTTCTAAACCTGTTGTACAACTAAAGAGAACATTAATGTTTTTACTCCACAACATCAGATGCATTCTTTTGTGATCTGATGTGGCTTCTTATCACATAATGAGGCAGAACATGTATTCAATACTGTAAAAAGACTATGTCAAATAGCAATGAATTTCAAACATACTTAATTATTATGGAATGACCCATGGCTTGAAGAACACCGATACACCATATATTGTCGCAGTCGAGTGTATATTGTCTTTATGTTTCATCTTTCAAGACATTTCTATCTTCTTTTTACTCAGCTACAGTGATAGCTGGATGCTTTTGCCCATATTAGGGATTTCCTGGAGCATCATCAGTTCTATTATTTCTGAGAGGCATATGTGGAGTTTCTGCGTGAGGGCACCCCCCAGGTTTCAGTAGGAATTGAACAGATATTGCATGTGTTTTATTAATTAAATAGATAAAACATATTTTTTATAGCTCAAATATAAATTGAAATGGAATCATGAAAAATCTAAACAAAACGCAAAAAAAAACAAAAAACTGAATATGCTGTAAAAAATATGTTTGGGGGACGGTGAATAAAACAGAAGAAAGGGGGTAAAAATCATTTTTTTCATACTTACAAGGCTTTTCTGCAGCATCTCACGGCTGGGACGAGTCTCCGGCATCCTGCATATGTTTCGTTGAACATCTTTGGGCTAAAGTCATCCATTATCTCTCCAGACATCAGAAGCACATAGACCAGCGCTGAGCAGTTGGAGTTGGACACTACTTTCGGCTGGCCGCTCTCTGACCTCAGATATTTCATGATTTGTTGGTACAGGGTTCTGTCCTGCAGCTCCAAGATGCAGAAGAAGTGGTTAATGGATTTATCTGGGCACTTGTCATTGTTTTGCAGTTGCTTGATGTACTGAATGGTTTTATTGATGCAGTTTTTACTGTCCAGCGTTTCGTCCAGCAAGCCGATGAGGAGTTTCTGATTGGACTCGAGAGAAATGCCCAACAAGAACCGCAAAAAGAGATCAAAATGTCCTCGGTCACTCTCCTTCGCTTTATCGATCGCCTTCCTCAGCAGAACGTACAGCAGTTCTTTCTTGTTAGGACGCGAATTCTCTAGGAAGAACTTCAGCTCATCCATGTCCAGCTTTAAATAGCAGAGGAACACATGCAATGCAGCGAGAAACTCCTGCACACTCAAATGTATGAAGTAATACACCTTCATCTCATGCAGAACAGAATCTTTCTTGAAGATTTCAGCACACAATCCTGTGGATTCCTCACTTGCATCGATGCCGCACGCGTTCAGATCCTTCTCATAGAACATGACGTTATCCTCCTTCAGCTGTTCGAACGCCAGTTTAGCCAACTTGGCGATCAAGTCTTTGTTTGAACTCAAAAGCTTTGTGCGATCTCTTTGCTGTTTCTTCTCATACTTCTGGTTCTTCATGTTCATCTGTATCAGAAGGAAGTGGATGTACATTTCGGTGAGGGTCGAAGGAATGTTCTGCCCGTCGTTTTTGACAAGAACATCCTGAAGAACAGTGGCCGTGATCCAGCAGAAGACGGGGATGTGACACATGATGTAGAGACTACGAGACGTCCTGATGTGTGAGATTATTCTGGAAGCCTGAGCTTCATCTACGATCCGTTTTCTAAAATACTCCTCCTTCTGCTGGTCGGTGAATCCGCGCACCTCCGTAAACAATCCTACGTACTCAGGAGGGATCAGATTGGCCGCTGCCGGTCGTGATGTCACCCAGACGAGAGCCGACGGAAGCAGTTTCCCTACAACTAGGCTTGTAAATAAAACATCAACAGATGACCGTGCATTGACACATTTTACTAATTTACAGTCAAAATCCAACTCCAGGCGACTCTCGTCAAGTCCGTCAAAGATAAACGCCAGTTTGCATTTTTTATAAAACTTGGTGTTTTCCACGTCTTTCAAATCAGGATAAAATTCCATCAGAAGCTCGTGGAGACTGATCTCTGTATCATCTTTAATCAAGTTCATCTCTCTGAATGGCAGCAGAAACACACAGTCCACATCCCGATTGGCTTTTCCCTCGGCCCAGTCCAGGAGGAACTTTTGCACGGAGAACGTCTTTCCGATGCCAGCGATGCCTTTGGTCAGCACAATGTTTCCCTCCTCTTTTTGCTTCAGTAAACAGAATATGTCATTGCAGTCGATCGGTGTGTCTTCAAATTTTGGAGTTTTCACGGCTCGGTCAATCTTCAGAACCTCATGTTCATCATAGACATCTGTAATGTCCCCTTCGGTGATGAAGAGTTCAGTGTACACTTTGGTGAGGTGTGTTTTGTTTTCTTTTTTGCCCTCAAACACACAACCCGTTTTGGCCTTCATGTTGTCTTTGTGACTTTTCAGATTTTTTTGCAAGATGTCGTCCTCTAGGACAGATCAAAAGCACAAGAATGGTTGTAAATTCTGCCTAAAATCACTGATATGTTAGGATTAATAACTTGTAGACATTTAGGGCCCTATTTTAATGATCTAAGCACATGGTCTGAAGTGCAGGTGCATTATACTTGCACTTTTGCTAGTATAACGACGGGGAAAACGGTCGGTGAGCCTGGCGCATGGTCTACAATGACCTAATGAGTCATGGGTGTGTTTTAGCGTAACGTGCAATAAACCAATCGGAGTCTCATCTCCCATTCACTTTAAGAGCGAGTTGCGCTCGCACTATGGCGGATTCACTATATATACATGGCGGGATTTGCAAGAGCAAAGACTGAACGTGTCTCCAGAGAGGAAACAGATCTGCTCGAGCGTGAGCAAATAGGTAGAATTCTGATACATGCAATGACTATCCATGTGGCACAGAACAGGAAAATGATAACTGACAAAACTAAAAAAACAAAACTAACAAAAAAATACTTGCGTCGCGTCTGCCGCCGCATTGCGCCGGGTGTATGATAAGGCCCTTAGAAATTGATCTAAACATGAGTTTGAAACAATTATAACCAGGATAAATAAGTGGTTTTGTACCTTGTTTCTGAGACATCTGTCCTTCGGATGGTTTTATGAGCCCTTTTGAGTAAACATCATAAAACAAGCCAGAGAAATACACATACATTAAACACAAATGGTTTAGCTACTAAAATAGTAACAAAGCATATTTATTCAAATTATGTTGTGGTTGTGACACGTTAACCAGTGTTGCCAAGTTTTTCTAAAGTATAAACAACTTGTTTTGAAAAATTACGTCCCAAAATAAGTATCCCTTGGGGAATTTGAGAACAAATAACACAGAATTTAAAAATACATTACATTTGTTTAAATTTTATTTTTAGTTTTTTTTACATGAAATCAAGCATTGGAAAATAAATAAATAAATAAGCCTGTGACTGACCGAATCTATAAAAGAAGAAGAATAAAGTCACTGATAATAATCAACCATGGCAACTCTGATGTTAACCATACTACAGTGTTATGATCTTACCGACAGCACCAGTGGCTGTGTTGATGATTACGGAGCCTTGGATGACATTTCCAGTGAGTACAGGAGCGATTACAGTTGCGCCTGCTTTAGCATTCAGATCAACACAGACTGAAGCGTGAGAGGGGCTGATCATCTGCATTGATTCATCAGCCGTTACTGCACTTTTTTGTCTCTTTGGTTTGTTATCGTCTAATTCATCCACTGCTTCCAGAAGCTGCTCTGGAACAGACGCCATCTTGTCTACCTTGGTCTTGTATCCACTTTATTTTTCAATGCAGTAGTAAGCTGTTTTCTGGTTATGTGCGAGACCTCCGGATCATTAGCTGCTGAAGGGAAATAACGAGAAGAATAACAAAGTGCAAATGATAAAACTGTTTGCACTACAAACCAGTGTGTTCATTATATTATAATTAACAATTAATAATGTGCCCTCTAGAAGCTTGTGTTCTAAGTGAACATCACATTATCGTTCATCCCAAAGAGACACAACATCACTTTCACAGACTTTTTCATTAACTGTTCCCATCTGGTGGAATGACCTGCCTAACTCAATCCCAGACGTTGAGTCCTTAAACATCTTCAAGAAACGGCTAAAAACACATCTCTTCCATCTTTATTTGACGCTCTAACTCTAGCACTCTCTATTCTAAATCTATTCTTTAAAAAAGACACTAAAACTAGTCTTTCTAATCTTTCTGTTTTTATTATATTTGTTTTATTTTGATTTATTTTACAATTAACAAAAGCATAAAAGGCCTCTAACACTAGCTTGTTCTATTCTATCTGTTTTCTTTTTATTTATTATATAATAAAAACATTGCTACGTGTACTGCGTTAAGCTAACTGAGACTTGTTATAGCACTTGCATATATTTGCTCTCTTGTTGGTTTTGATTGCTTCCATTGTCCTCATTTGTAAGCAGATTTGGATAAAAGCATCTGCTAAATGACTAAATGTGATTAAGATGCATTCAAATAATTAGGTAAGAAACACCAGTTTGCAATATCAAGCAGCAAAAGACCCTGCTGAAAAACAACAATAATAGAAACATCACAGAATTTGTAATAGTTTTACTGGTTATAACGGGGATTGTACTGGTTTTAATGGAAACTGTAATGGACCCTGTTGGTCTCTACTGGTAAATAGTCACCTTCTCTTGGTGGCTTGTTAGTTGATGGTTTGTAATGTTTGTAATGGTGCAGTGGAAACCATTAGCATGACTGTTATTGTTTCTATTGTTTTCTACAGCAGGGCAGGAAGTTTTCTATCCTAAAATAGCTGGAAGCGGATGAGACCGGAAGCCAGACAATTATCAAATGGCCATACACACAGAGAAGATGTATGACAAGTTGGGTCTGACAAACTAATACATTTTTTATATATCTAATAAATCCATGCAGTATGCTTTTTGAACAATCCCAAACACAACCAGACCTGATTCTTACTTTCCGTCGAGTATCTACAAACATCTATAAGAATGAGATGATTATTTACTGTACTCATTAACCTGCACTTCGTATACAAACGTGCTTATAGTCAAGCAGAGGGAAAGTCCAAAGTCTCATACAGCCTCGATCACACCAAGAACGAGAAATATAATCATAACTACATTAACGACACTAACGGACGATAATGTGTATTCTTGGTGTTAACTAGCTGTGAACGGTTAGATTCATGGAAAACAAATGAGATTAGAAAACAATTTATGAATTTATTAATTATTTAATTGATACTTATTTACAGTTTATTAAAGCTATTTATTACGTTTATTCATTTTAAACATCACAACGCTGGATAGATGCAAAGAGTAGTTTATTTGCACCAAAGTCGAACATTTTCTGTCTCTAAGCATGAAAATACATCAAGAACCCGGTTGGCTTTCACATGGCATTAGCAATAAAAGTAACAAACAAGTTAGGAAATAATAAACACGCGGTAGCCTAACGTTACCTGCCCTGCAGCTTTTTGATGCTTCCGTTGTTTTCACTTTAAATCGAAAGACAGCGGGGTTAAGTTGGTTTTCGATATTAGTGACACATTCAGCGATAAACGGCAATAACTCCAAATCGACCTGACCTTCACAGTTGTTTTTCATAATTTTCGCTCGATGTAATAAGCACTAGCCCGCACAAGCCGTCTCAATGTGCATCAAGCTCTCTGCAGAACTTTCAGTAAGGGACCGTGGGGAAAGTGCACGTTTTCTTCGTTTTTTGCATTTGTTCACTGGGCAGTATTTTTGTAATAGATTTTTAGTTAAAGGGCCTATAGACACAAGACCAGTGTCAATCAGAAGAAGGGGACAGTGTACATCTTTCACAATCTTCAATTTTACCCATACTGGTAGAAAAGGGAATTGCATATCCAAAATTAACTTTCTTTTTGTAATAACTTTTTACATCAGGGAGACAGAGGCATGCGACCAGTGTTAATCAATAGAAAGGGACAGTGTACATCTTTCACAACCTTACATTTTACACCTACTGGTAGAAAAGGGAATTGAATATCCAAAATTAACTTTATTTTATTAATAACTTTCGTCAGCAGGCAGATAGAAACATGAGACCAGTGTCCATCAATAGAAGGGGACAGTGTACATATTTCACAACCGTTTCTATTTATCGCAGTAACCATTCCACAGACGATGCTATTGCCTTCACCCTGCACACTGCTCTCTCCCACCTGGAAAATAAGAACACCTATGTGAGGATGCTGTTCGTGGATTATAGTTCAGCATTTAACACCACAGTGCCTGCCACACTGGTTGCGAAGCTCCAGACTCTAGGACTGAACAGATCTCTGTGCAGCTGGATCCTGGACTTCCTGACAGGCAGAAGTCAGGTGGTCAGAATGGGCAACAACACCTCATCTCCCCTGATCCTCAACACTGGGTGGGAAGCGTGCAATCTGTGACCGCGTGCGTTTGCTGACGCTCCCTAAAGCATGCAATCGCTTTCTCATGCGCTGTTTTATCGGTTTCACTTTCGCTTTGGAAATCGATCAGCAAGGAGGGGAGAGGATGGAAAGTGTGGGGCACATTTAACTCATTTGGGGTCTGGGGGTGGTTACAGCCCGCGAATGCCCTCCCTTGGTGCCGGCCCTGATCACATTAATACTAATTAGCTCATAATAACCTAATTTCAGCCTGTCAGTTACATTTGTTAATAATTTAAACTTTTATTAATACACCACAAAATGTAATTATTTTAATTCAATTTAATTTAAACAACTAATTTAATTATTGTCTATGTACATTGACTTATTGTTACGTAACACTAAAGGATTGAATAAATTGCAGACATAAATGTAACCAAACAATCTTATGTTTCTAATACTGATTTATCCAAAATAAAACCAAGACCCCAGATTTAAACTCACAAAGCACGTGAGAAGAATTCAGATTGAACCTGATCTCTATTAATGTCCTCAGTCTTTTGGTCTAACAGCTGTGTAGTCACATGTTTCCTGCCCATCAGAAGTCTTGTCTGAAAGATGTGTAGCTGTAAATCTGACGCTGGAGTAGTTGAGATCGTCAGAGGGGCTGCTGGGTAATTGTGCTAGAGCATAAACAGAGGTGTCATGTTCAGCAAATCCTGGAAGGACCAGACTATAGTCAGGATGATCGAGTGTGCTGATGTCTTCATAATCGTAGACCGTATGTGTGTCCTGAAGAGAAGAGTTTAAGAGTAGAAATGATGCTTAGATCCACAAACAAGTGATTGCATACAGACTGAACTCAAACAGACACGTGATGAAGCTCACTTCTCTAGTTTCTCCACTGGGTAGATTCTTTGTCTGGCCACCAATGACATCTTTGGGATGCGTTCCTGTTTTGTGACACCAGATTTTTTGATTTGTGACAAAATGTATTAAAGACTTTTCTTTTGACACAGTATGTAGGTTTGTGACTCTGAAGTCTGGTTTGACTATGAACATGCTGAGATATACTATGGCAAATGAGAATAAAAATGATTCTATATCAAGTAAATTGATGTAAGAGAGACAGTTACCTTCTTCCTTTTGCCTCTGTCTTAAGTATATGAACATTGAGAATCCAAACCCTGTCAGTATCACTATGACCACCAAGATGATGACTGGTGTAAACACTTGAAAAACAGACAAAAACATCTAATAAATGTCTCTATTTTACATGTAACTTGAGAATCAAAGTCTCTGCACATTAAATCAGACACTGTGAGCATCAGATTCAATCATACCCGTTTGTGAATTTTGTGACACTGCATTAGCAGATGAAGAGAAACGCGATAACACTGAAGGTGATGATGATGATGAAGATGATGAAGATGATGGTGAGGATGTGAAGGTTTTGTCAGATGCAGTATCTGCCGTCACTGGTTTGCTGGTGTGAGATGAAGCTGTTGTTGTTGGTGGTGCTGGTTTAGATGGCGTCCTCTCTGGTGTAACAGAACCACAAATAATCATTGGGTTTAATGCATGACAGCCCATGCAGTTATTTCCAAGATATGATGAAAACAGAAACTATTTAAGATGCTTTTTATATATTGAGCATGCATTTCAGAATAAATATACAGAGTTCCATCAGCAGTATGTCATGTGACACGTTGTACTTCCCCCTGACACAGCTGTTAGTGACGCTTCACTAAAGTCAAGGGTGTGGTGGAAATTCAGCAGCTCTTGAGAGACCAGTGATGTGTGTTCAGCATGTTCACTACTTCTATACTAAGAACTAATGATTTCGTTTTGTATGTCTCTAAACATAATATTACATGTCTGATGTTATCTTACCAGCAGAAATGTTCAGATCAATGACTGAAATCCACTTGTACTTGTGCTCTTGTCCTCTCTGCACAGCTCCACACCAGTATATCCCAGAATCCTCTTCTGTCAGATCAGTGATGTTCACAGTAAAGACTCCTGCCGTCACATTATCTCTCAGAGAGAATCGGCCATTACTCTTGTTCTCTGATGAAACTTTGATAGCTGATTTCTCACACAGGGACGTGCTGCTTTCTTTGCAGATGAACTTGACATCATTCTTTAATTCACTTTTATAATGACAGGGAATATTCAGATGCTGTCCAGGCACACCAGACACTCGGGACACTAAATCAGATCATAAATCAGAGATTTAAATTCCTCCATCATTGAGTCTCAGATTCCTCAGAGTGACAGATATTAGTCTAAATAATGTCAGCCTTTTCTGCTTTACATTCATTCACACTATTTTCATGAGCTGTTCCGCATACAAACACTGATAATGAAATGAATATGAAGTGAAGATTTCTTTCTACAACAGAAAGACCTTTCACTAAATGTCAACAGATAAATGCAACTCTGACAAGCTGTTAAACATTACTGATTTTACTAAATAAGCACACCTAAATACAGTGGTACAAATTATGAAAAAAAAAAAACTGACAGTTTAACTTCTCCTGTTCCTGTGGCTCAGTGGTAGAGCATTGTGTTAGCAGCGCAAAGGTTGTGGGTTCGATTCCCAGGGAACACATATACTGACAATACATGTATAACCTGAATGCACTGTAAGTCGCTTTGGATAAAAGCGTCTGCTAAATACATAAATGTAAATGTAATGCTCAATTCATATGCTTATTATTTATATAAAAATAAATAAATGAACAAACACAAAAACCATACGAATTGAAAAAGCCTGATGGCCATATATATATATATATGAATAAGTCTAAGAGTTTGAGTTGTGTAGTTATAGTTTCTGTTTTTGAATGAACTGTTTCTTCTCATTGAAATGCTGTCAGGTGTCAGGAAGTGATGCGGGTCAGTATTTGTGTTGTGTGTGGTGTGAACACTCGCTCTTCACCATCTGCAGAGGATACTGTGGTTTCTGTTATCTCACGTCTTTACATCTTTCAGCACATACAGTACTGTCACACACACAAACAGACCTCTGATATATTACTTTAGAGTATACTAGGGTTATATTTTGTTCATTTATATAGTATATTCTGACTTACCATGTTTAATTTCCAGGTAAATCTCTGTATAGTGATCTAATCTTCCCAGTCCTGTAATTACTCCACACCAGTATTGGCCTTGATCCTCTGTTCTCAGATCAGTGATGGTGACGGTGAAGATCTGGGCTGATTTGTTGTCAGTCAGAGAGAATCTCTCGTCTTGAGCTGCTGATCCAGATTCAATAACTTTGTCTTTATTAAAATATTGACATTCTCCTCTGCAGAGATACTTATTATTTCCCTTGTATCTAGACTCATATGGACACCGTATCTCAACTTTCCCTCTTTCATGAGCAGTGAAAGTTAAGATCTTCATCTCACATGCCAAGACTATAAAAACATAAAGAGAAACACAGCTCAGTGCAAACACGGACCTGATTGAGAACAGACATACTGTTAGAAATACACAGAATAACTCTCACCTGATATGAGGAGCAGCAGGTGAAATATGAGGAGTTTATCATCACAGATCTGGATCATTCTGCTTCTGTGTAGCGCCAGTGATCTCTATTAATGAAGAGTTCTCTCTCTCTCTCTCTCTCTCTCTCTCTCTCTCTCTCTCTCTCTCTCTCACTCTCTCTCTCTCTCTCTGTCATTTGCTCCTCCTCTCAATAAAATGCAATGTTTTCAGAAGGAGCTCCATCTATATTCATCTTCACTTGATAAATTCAGTCTTACATTTATTAATTTAGCAGACAGAGATGAGCCCTTGTGCTTAGAAGAGATTGAGGACTATTAAGTAAGCACATCTTTTGTTATGCACTTTTTATTTCATTGCACATTTTACTCTTATTTCTCTTTTTTTACCAAATGTATGCTCTTGTGTTGTGTTGTGTTATTTAATTTTAATTTTTATTCTTTTGCACTGTCCACTGAGCGGACCTGATTTGATTTACATTTCACTTCTGATTATACCCTGTATAACTTATTATGTCAAGTCCAGTCACCTTTATTTATATAGCGCTTTTAACAATACAAATTGTAACAAAGCACTGCACAATATCAAAATAGGCAAAATGTGTCAATAATGAGTAGTAAGTATACTACACCACCTGTCAAAATGATTGATTGAGGGGCGGGGCTTCCGGTATAGGGGCGGGACTTCCGGTATAAGGCGGGACTTCCGGTGTAGGCGGGACTTCCGGTATAAGGCGGGACTTCCTGTATAAGGCGGGACTTCCTGTGTAGGCGGGACTTCCTGTATAGGCGGGACTTCCTGTTTAATCAATCATGTTATAATGACAGTAGGTTTTGATGTTTTTGACAGGTGGTTTTGATGTTTTTGACAGGAGGTTTTGATGATTTTGACAGGTGGTTTTGATGGTTTTGACAGCAGGTTTTGATGTTTTGACAGTAGGTTTTGATGTTTTGATGATTTTGACAGGTGGTTTTTGTTTTGAAGGATGTATAATAAATGACAGCAGGTTTTGATGTTTTTGATGATTTTGACAGTTGGTTTGATGGTTTTGATGTTTTGACAGCAGGTTTTGATGTTTTGATGATTTTGACAGCAGGTTTTTATGTTTTGATGATATAGACAGAAGGTTTTTGTTTTTGAAGGCTGTATTTTAAATCATGTTATCATGACAGTAGGTTTTGTCCTTTGAAGACGCTGTTATCAGGAAATTCCTCCACCCATAGCTGCGTATCTGGGTCTGTGCTGTGAAAAACTGTGAAGACTGTTCCCTGTGAACAAAAAGTTGATTGTTTATAGAATAGTTTACTAAAAAATCCACTGAACATTATTTCAGTTTTAAAAGTTTAACAACACGTTACTTTATTTACTAGTTGTTTTGTCAATCTTACAAACGTTATAACGTTTAAAATACGATCTGATATAAACTATAAATGTTTTTTAAGACTTCTAGGGTTATATAAGGTGTTAGAGTGCGTGCCTGGAGACATTGAAATGCGGTGTTAAAGCAGGGGAACAAAGTTTTTTATTAAAGTTATTTTTCATACACAACAATGTCACGGAAAAACTTCAAAACAAGAAAGTCAGAGTATATCATTTATAAAAGAGTACAAAAATAGGACGTAAACCAAATAAGAGTCAAACCGCATAAGTTAATAGAAAACAATAAAGACAAAGAAAACTAGGATTTGAATGTGGATAAGCTAAAAAGGTTAACTTGGTTTATATTAAACAAGTTTTAATATAAAGAAAATGCGACGTATATACACGTAAAATAAGCAATGTTTTATTTTCCAGAAAGCGCTGTTTAAAATGATAGGTAAAATACGGTGTAAGAAAACAAATAAAAATGAAGACAGGTTATTTAAACAACTAAGACAATATTAACATTAAATAATATAGAGTAACCTTACTTACTGTGGTATAAAATAAATATCAAGCCGTTAAAAAGATCGTTTGTCAGAAGTTTGTAATATTACAATTTAAAAAGAAGTTGTCACAAGAAAAGGTGGGAAACAAGGAAAAATAACAAGCGTGCATCCAGCCGTTGTCCAAAAGAAGGTAATCTCAGAGACAAAAGATAAGTCTATCATAACTTAGCTGAAGGTAAAGTTAAACAAAGAAAAAGTCCCGACCGTGAGAAGTCCGTGCGTGTTCAAACACAGAATGGCGAGACATCCGGTTCCAGGCAGACCACGCCTCGCTCCATCCCCTAGATCCGGACGAGGAGGGACCAAAACTGAGATTTAAAAGTTTAATCCATGACTGTTTTAAAACATTAAAGTTAATTTTAATAAGTCTTTTACATGTCTTAATTAAACCAGTCAACATCATTCACCTAAATCTTTTCACTTTAAAAATAGTAGACCTATGGTTTTACTTTTAAACAAACAAGTCCTAGCCTCTGGGGAAAGCTTGTTTAACAACACATTTTCCTTTATTTACTCTTTGCTTTTGTCAATCTTACGATACGTTATAACAGCTAAAACGCAGGTATGCACATACAAATATTTAACAGGAATGAAACCAAATCAATAACTCTCTGATTTTCTTGTCATAAGACTTGTTATCATTTGAAATCTGGCGTGCAGCATGTAAAGCGTTTTTTTTTTTCATCACACGAGATGCAGATATTTCATCTCAAGCAATGCAACGAAGTTGAAGACGGTCGTGTCAATATCACATTTCACGCAGCACGAGATGCCGGTGAAGTTTTTAGTCAGGCGATAAAAGCAACACCGTTGGATCAATTTATGACACAGTTTTGGAGGAAGCGCAGAGGTGTAAGCACACACATGCACGAGCGCTTAGACTTTTATGATGTCTCATACAAAACTTTTACAAATAAATAACTTTCTTAGAATCACGCTGAATATATCTACAAGATGAAAAGTATGATTAAACAATGATATAACTATTGTTTAACAAATATCATTCTAACAAAATGTAAAACCTAAAACCATGAATCTCTAACCTAACTAATCTTTACAACAGACTTTCTTTCTCGCTTAATAAACTGCGTTATTAACCGTAAGGGAGTTAAATGCAGCATGCTTTATTGCATTCAAATAAAAACAACAACCGATCTATATAGGTTTATTCGACTGAGCTTTGATAAAATAACTGATGTAAGAAACATGCAAATATTCGACAAGGTTTATCAAACTGGTGTGTCAGGTGATTTGCATTGTTGTACATATCTCGCCTATACAGTTTTGTTAAGATGTTTAACATCTGTAAAAAATAGTCTAAAAAGTCATCTTTTTAGCTTCCACATAGGAATTATGTCCACACTCAACGGTTTTGTGTAACAGAGTCCAGAGACAAATGAAAATAAAATGTGTGAAAGACTGATGACAGGAAGAGCTACAGACTAAAAGCTTCAGATTTATTAAAACAATCGGCGTGTGCATTTTCTCTTGAATAGGTATGTATGCAGTAACCAGTGTGTACACGAATATTTATAATACATAACCGCATAATTCAGTGATTCTATCAAATGAATCATTCATTTTAAAGTCAGATTTGATTTCTCGTCAAAACACAAAACTTTTTAAAAACGTTAAAACTTTCTTACGACTTTTTAATTATGTTGAACAAAATGAATATAGGGTTATGTTTTTAGTTGGGATGTTTGCACGTTAATCACATCATTAACCTAAAACATTTTCATTCAAACTCTCTCTTGCGAGCACACAACTGCCAACAACATCCATAACTTGGTTTTATCATTGGGCTGTAGCTGAAACTCGATAACGCTGTTCAATTTATGCATCATCGCAGCTATATATCCTGGAAGAGCTCCTTGAGCTGTTTAACTGTAGAAAATGTAAACAATTGGCGTAAAACTAGATCGACAGACCGAGTGTACGCGCCTAAAACAGGCCTGGAACCATTTCGAACCATTCTAACACTAAGTGCGACCACGGGAGAAAATGTGTTATAGTACAGCAGTAAAACACTGGGCGTGCGAGCGACCAAATAACTACAAGTCCTACTTAAAATCTACGATGAAACTAGAAAATATACGTGTGACCTAACAGTGTTTAAAATACTGGACACGTGCAGTTAGGCGAACACGCATGAGTTGGTTAACACAACGAAATATGTCGTGAAGCATCGTATAACACGACAAGCGTTCTGCAGGACTGAATGACTGACTTTTTCTTAAGATTTGATTTCAAGAACACACGCACACACACACACACACACACACACACACACAAACCAAATCGTTCGCTATTTCACGAAATGACGGGGTGGTCAATTTAGACATACACGTCAAGCCTGTTTACCATAAGCATGTTCTTCTTATACATTTTAACAATTATTTTAACAAATATTTTCGTTTCCACAAAGATACAAACGTTGTCGTACAAATGTTGCAGGCCTTTCAGGTCAGCGAACTACAATACCAGCATATACATCGGACTACAAACATGGTTGCCACGAATCCATACATATACAAAACGGTCTATCTGCGACAGATCTCTAAATCGTCAGACTTTTGGTTATCGTGCGTTCGGATACCCTATATAGAAAGACTCGTATTACCAACGCTTTTTACAAAGTATCGCTTCTTTTGCCTGGCGATGTTACAAACCCCATTTTTGCGAGATCTACCGTCTGTAGAAATAATTAACAGGTCTTATAAAATCATTGATTTGACTTAACTTTAAAACACAATCCGCACGAGCGATAAATCAGGCGCTCTTAAAATCGATAGTGCACAAAAAGCGTGTAAAAGGCGGATGATCGCAGGAAAACAATTTAAGGGTGCTACACAGGTGAGTGGGTCTGCACAAGCCACCTGTAGTAACACTCTCCTCTCGCACTAGACACTTTCACACACTATTGTGTGTACATAATCCCACAAAAGACTGATTGTAATATATGACTGATATATGTATGTTTACAGGCCCGTACACATAAATCACCCTAGCCAGCTGCTTAAATGTCTCTCTTTTGCACATGTACACTATTTGAGTCATCTACACAGTTGTGGAGTTTGTATTTTAGTTTATTTATAGGTAACCATTTATATATATATATATATATATATATATACACACAGCATCTGTATAGTCAAAGCTGACAGTAGCTTAGTTGACAGTAGTGTATAGGTTTATACTGTTTTACTTTGTGTTGTATATCTGTATTCATGTAGCACCGTGGTCCAGCGTGTACGACATTTCGTCCGCTGTATGTCCACAGATGTAGCGGGATGACAATAAAGATAGGGCGTATGTCAGTGTATGTCAAGATAGTGACATACACTTGACTTAGCGACACGATTAACGTGATATTTCGGTCGTGTCTTACACAATTGTGTGTTACTTAACGTTTTTATGCCGTTTTCATATAAAATATAACAGTCTGTTACCAATTTAGATGTGTTTATTATGAAATCACACAAAGAACCACTGAAGAGCGTACTGTTTGCTAACACGGAATTAATTAAAATAATACTCTGTGCTCATTTAACCGGTATATTTACAGTATGTTGAAGCGTAATACAGTTAAACAGGAGCATTGAAACATTAAAAACCTATTAAACAGTTGTTTCAATACAAACATAATTTATCAAATACTATTAAACTATTGAATTTTGGACACCTTAAAACACTTTATTCAATCAAAAACCTGTCCCAAAAGACAGACGGACAAATCTTCAACGATTACTGAGACGGACGGAGTTTATGCAAAAGACAAAATAATTATTCTTACGTCACAATAACATAAGCGTTCCAATAATTTGATAACCTTACTGTAGATTTTCTCAATATTCTTTATTCTAGTTATTGTTTTCCTCTTATTCATAAACCCACAAGAGTTAAATAAAATTCAACAGCTTACAAATTCTCTAAGCGAATACATAAAATCTGATGTTTTATATTCAGACTTGTCTGATCATTTTCTGATATACCTATTGTTATTCTATAATTAGGGCTAACAGGATGGAACTCTCAAAGAAATACGGCAAAATAACAGTTTTTATCGATCAATTAAATGAGCGGATCCTCTACATGACACTGGTTAAGACTAAACAAATGACTTTTATTTTGGGGCGTCTTTCCGGTCTGCCTACGATACATGCGTTCAGAAGACAAACCACACGTAAGCGGGTGTTTGTGTTTTCGGTTGCCTTTACAACTAGTAGGCCTACGCTTCAGACTTTTATAACTATTACACTTAAAGAGAACCATTTTCACAACAACAACAACGCGTACATGGATCGCATTTTCTTTTCGTATGTCTCTAAACAACGGTTAGGTAAATGACTTGAGGTTGTTACGTCATTTTTTACGGGAAAAGGTGGGGACGGATTCATGTATTTTTATTCCGTCCACACAAATGCTCTGGCACCGAATGTCTTTTAGGCCTGACCCCAGAAAACAGGCGTCTTAATATTTTGTTCTTCTTTTCATGAAAACAAGCGGCAGGTAGTTTTGTCCTCAGCTGCGGTATAGCGACGCGTTTTAACACGTCGTGAATTCCGATAGTTTGTTAGCGCAGCTGTTTATTACTGAGATGTCACATCAGAGCCGTTCTAGTTTATATTTTTAAACTACTTATATGTTTAACTTAGTTGCATCTTTAACGGCGCTACCGTTCTCGCCTCGTCACACCGTTGTGAGATACTATAAACAATAAAATAAAATCGTAAACTCACGCTTTGTAAGCAGAACCGTTTTACATGTTTCCGTGACTTTGTTAGCTCTTTCTGTTTGAATTTGTGTACCACCGTTTTTGCTATCCTTATCTTATTTTCACACCTAATTGTAATTGTTAGGCCTTGGCGTTATAGGCTTTTAAAAAACTAGGTCTCCTAGATTTTGGCGTCTCGTTAACGGGCCTTTTTGTTCTTATAAGTTAATAATTATGTCAATTGGTTGATTTAATAAAATATTGCTTTAAATCGCGTCTTCATTCGAGACATTTACGTTACATTATTACATTGTGGGGATATGAGATACAAGATCGTTTGAAATTGATAACAAACAAAAAAAAACTTATCTTAGGCGTGACCATTGTTTATGACTTCCTGGCAACGTCACACAGGTTGAGGGCGGGCCCAAATGCTAAAACCAAAGACGACCGGACTGACAAACTCATTTACGACATTGCTAGCGGGTTTGAAGGTACAGACGACGGATCTGCTGTAAGACCTTGTCAAAACAAAAACGCTATCTACATGGATCAACAGAATCAACTTCAAGAATCCAATTTGTCTGAGCCTGACGCGCTCTCCAATTGTTCTACTAACGACGGGATCTGAACCATAAACTGAAAATTGAAACTGAAAGTTAAATGCCTAAGAACTGTCACGGATTAAAACAGTCAATCAAAATTCTAGGAAATGGTGATAACGCTCTATATCGGTTAGGGGACAAAATGTATCTCTTGGAAAACGTTGCACAAAAGCTAATGGCTACTGATTGGAGTTCTGATGCGTTATGGAAAACGTGTTTTGTAAAAGAAGAAGATCCCACGTTTAAACTATATTACAGAGGACAAATGATCGGTCTGATACGTAAGATCATTTTGGCGACATCGATCCAAATCATGATTGTACGGGTGATACCAAACGTGAAACAAATCTCAAGAACGAAATGGAAATTGTAAGAAAGGATGATTTGACTGTTTCTAATCAGCCGAGAGTCAACCTGTCTAACCGCTAGAAAAATGCTGGACGTGATGTCTGAATACGAAGATAATATGGACAGATCTCAAAACACAGATCTATGTGTTTTGCTGATTGTAAAACTGTGATTATATGACGTGTGAAATTGTTGTATCGCTGATTGATTTTATATTTGAGAAAACATGTTTGTCTGCAGAGATTTTCTTTTCTGGCTAGACTTTTCTGACTAAATTGTACATTTAATGTATACTCAAATGTTGTTGAAATAAAAGATTGTCTCAACGTAATATTCTCTGAGTTCATAAAATGTATTTAAAACATTTAAATGTAGCACCCACTTTTATACGAAACAACTTATAAATGAGTTTGTCAGTCCGGTCATCTTTGGTTTTAGCATTTGGGCCCGCCCTCAACCTGTGTGTGACGCGTTGCCAGGAAGTCATAAACAATGGTCACGCCTAAGATAAGTTTTTTTTGTTTGTTATCAATTTCAAACGATCTTGTATCTCATATCCCCACAATGTAATAATGTAACGTAAATGTCTCGAATGAAGACGCCGATTTAAAGCAATATTTTATTAAATCAACCAATTGACATAATTATTAACTTATAAGAACAAAAGGCCCGTTAACGAGACGCCAAAATCTAGGAGACCTAGTTTTTTAAAAGCCTATAACGCCAAGGCCTAACAATTACAATTAGGTGTGAAAATAAGATAAGGATAGCAAAAACGGTGGTACACAAATTCAAACAGAAAGAGCTAACAAAGTCACGGAAACATGTAAACGGTTCTGCTTACAAAGCGTGAGTTTACGTATTTTATTTTTATTGTTTATAGTATCTCACAACGGTGTGACGAGGCGTAGAACGGTAGCGCCCGTTAAAGATGCAACTAAGTTAAACATATAAGTAGTTTAAAAATATAAACTAGAACGCGGCTCTGATGTGACATCTCAGTAATAAACAGCTGCGTTTGCTAACAAACTATCGAATTCACGGCGTGTTAAAGCGTGTCGCTATACCGCAGCTGAGGACAAAAACTACCTGCCGCTTGTTTTCATGAAAAGAAGAACAAAATATTAAGACGTCTGTTTTCTGGGGTCAGGCCTAAAAGACATTCGGTGCCAGAGCATTTGTGTGGACGGAATAAAAATACATGAATCCGTCCCACCTTTTCCCGTAAAAATGACGTAACAACCTCAAGTCATTTACCTAACCGTTGTTTAGAGACATACGCAAAAGAAAATGCGTATCCATGTACGCGTTGTTGTTGTTGTGAAAATGGTTCTCTTTAAGTGTAATAGTTATAAAAGTCTGAAGCGTAGGCCTACTAGTTGTAAAGGCAACCGAAAAAACACAAACACCCGCTTTTTACGTGTGGTTTGTCTTCTGAACGCATGTATCGTAGGCAGACCGGAAAGACGTCCCAAAATAAAAGTCATTTGTTTAGTCTTAACCAGTGTCGTGTAGAGGATCCGTCATTTAATTGATCGATAAAAACTGTTATTTTGCCGTATTTCTTTTGAGAGTTCCATCCTGTTAGCCCTAATTATAGAATAACAATAGGTATATCAGAAAATGATCAGACAAGTCTGAATATAAAACATCAGATTTTATGTATTAAAGAATTTGTAAGCTGTTGAATTTTATTTAACTCTTGTGGGTTTATGAATAAGAGGAAAACAATAACTAGAATAAAGAATATTGAGAAAATCTACAGTAAGGTTATCAAATTATTGGAACGCTTATGTTATTGTGACGAAGAATAATTATTTTGTCTTTTGCATAAACTCCGTCCGTCTCAGTAATCGTTGAAGATTTGTCCGTCTGTCTTTTGGGACAGGTTTTTGATTGAATAAAGTGTTTTAAGGTGTCCAAAATTCAATAGTTTAATAGTATTTGATCAATTATGTTTGTATTGAAACAACTGTTTAATAGGTTTTTAATGTTTCAATGCTCCTGTTTAACTGTATTACGTTCAACATACTGTAAATATACCGGTTAAATGAGCACAGAGTATTATTTTAATTAATTCCGTGTTAGCAAACAGTACGCTCTTCAGTGGTTCTTTGTGTGATTTCATAATAAACACATCTAAATTGGTAACAGACTGTTATATTTTATATGAAAACGGCATAAAAACGTTAAGTAACACACAATTGTGTAAGACACGACCCCGAAATATCACGTTAATGTGTCGCCAAGTCAAGTGTATGTCACTATCTTGACATACACTGACATACGCCCTATCTTTATTGTCATCCCGCTACATCTGTGGACATACAGCGGGACGAAATGTCGTGCCACGCTGGACCATGGTGCTACATGAATACAGATATAACAACAGCAGTAAAACAGTATAAACACTACTGTCACTACTGAAGCTACTGTCAGCTTTGACTATACAGATGCTGTGTATATATATATATATATATATATATATAAATGGTTACCTATAAATAAACTAAAAATACAAACTGCACAACTGTGAAGATGACTCAAATAGTGTACATGTGCAAAAAGAGAGACATTTAAGCAGCTGGCTGGGAAACGGTGTAGGGTGATTTGCGGTGCACGGGCCTGTAAACATACATATATCAGTCGTATATTACAATCAGTCTTTTGTGGGATTTTGTGCACACAGTATCCCACAATAAGTTTGTTTTCCTGTGATTTCCTGCGATCATCCGCCTTTTACACACGCTTTTGTGCACTATCGATTTTAAGAGCGCCTGATTTATCGCTCATGCGGATTGTGTTTTAAAGTTAAGTCAAATCAATGATTTTATAAGACCTGTTAATTCTTTCTACAGACGTGTAGATCTCGCAAAATGGGGTTTGTAACATCGCCAGGCAAAAGAAGCGTATACTTTGTAAAAGCGTTGGTATACGAGTCTTTCTATATAGGGTATCCGAGCGTACGATAACCAAAAGTCTGACGATTTAGAGATCTGTCGCGTATAGACCGTTTGTATATGTATGGATTCGTGGCAACCATGTTTGTAGTCCGATGTATATGCTGGTATTGTAGTTCGCTGACCTGAAAGGCCTGCAACATTTGTACGACAACGTTTGTATCTTTGTGGAAACGAAAATATTTGTTAAAATAATTGTTAAAATGTATAAGAAGAACATGCTTATGGTAAACAGGCTTGACGTGTATGTCGAAATTGACCACCCGTCATTTCGTGAAATAGCGAACGATTTGGTTTGTGTGTGTGTGTGTGTGTGTGTGTGTGCGTGTGTTCTTGAAATCAAATCTTAAGAAAAAAGTCAGTCATTCAGTCCTGCAGAACGCTTGTCGTGTTATACGATGTCTTCACGACATATTTCGTTGTGTTAACCAACTCTGCGTGTCTTCGTCTAACTGCACGTGTCCAGTATTTTAAACACTGTTAGGTCACACGTATATTTTCTAGTTTCATCGTAGATTTTAAGTAGGACTTGTAGTTATTTGGTCGTTCGCACGTCCAGTGTTTTACTGCTGTACTATAACACATTTTCTCCCGTGGTCGCACTTAGTGTTAGAATGGTTCGAAATGGTTCCAGGCCTGTTTTAGGCGCGTACACTCGGTCTGTCGATCTAGTTTTACGCGTCAATGTTTACATTTTCTACAGTTAAACAGCTCAAGGAGCTCTTCCAGGATATATAGCTGCGATGATGCATAAATTGAACGCGTTATCGAGTTTCAGCTACAGCCCAATGATAAAACCAAGTTATGGATGTTGTTGGCAGTTGTGTGCTGTGTGCGCTCAAGAGAGAGTTTGAATGAAAAATGTTTTAGGTTAATGATGTGATTAACGTGCAAACATCCCGAACTAAAAACATAACCCTATATTCATTTTGTTCAACATAATTAAAAAGTCGTAAGAAAGTTTTAACGTTTTTAAAAAGTTTTGTGTTTTGACGAGAAATCAAATCTGACTTTAAAATGAATGATTCATTTGATAGAATCACTGAATTATGCGGTTATGTATTATATATATTCGTGTACACACTGGTTACTGCATACATACCTATTCAAGAGAAAAATGCACACGCTCGATTGTTTTAATAAATCTGAAGCTTTTAGTCTGTAGCTCTTCCTGTCATCAGTCTTTCACACATTTTATTTTCATTTGTCTCTGGACTCTGTTACACAAAACCGTTGAGTGTGGACATAATTCCTATGTGGAAGCTAAAAAGATGACTTTTAGACTATTTTTACAGATGTTAAACATCTTAACAAAACTGTATAGGCGAGATATGTACAACAATGCAAATCACCTGACACACCAGTTTGATAAACCTTGTCGAATATTTGCATGTTTCTTACATCAGTAATTTTATCAAAGCTCAGTCGAATAAACCTATATAGAGCGGTTGTTGTTTTTATTTGAATGCAATAAAGCATGCTGCATTTAACTCCCTTACGGTTAATAACGCAGTTTATTAAGCGAAAGAAAGTCTGTTGTAAAGATTAGTTAGGTTAGAGATTCATGGTTTTAGGTTTTACATTTTGTTAGAATGATATTTGTTAAACAATAGTTATATCATTGTTTAATCATACTTTTCGTCATCTTGTAGATATATTCAGCGTGATTCTAAGAAAGTTATTTATTTGTAAAAAGTTTTGTATGAGACATCATAAAAGTCTAAGCTGTGCGTGCGTATGTGTGGCTTCCTCCAAAACTGTGTCATAAATTGATCCAACGGTGTTGCTTTTATCGTCTGACTAAAAACTTCACCGGCATCTCGTGCTGCGTGAAATGTGATATTGACACGACCGTCTTCAACTTCGTTGCATTGCTTGAGATGAAATATCTGCATCTCGTGTGATGTAAAAAAAAAACGTTTACATGCTGCACGCGTATTTCAAATGATAACAAGTCTTATGACAAGAAAATCAGAGAGTTATTGATTTGGTTTCATTCCTGTTAAATATTTGTATGTGCATACCTGCGTTTTAGCTGTTATAACGTATCGTAAGATTGACAAAAAGCAAAGAGTAAATAAAGGAAAATGTGTTGTTAAACAAATAAAACAAACATTCCCCCAGAGGTTAGGACTTGTTTGTTTAAAAGTAAAACCATAGGTCTACTATTTTTTAAAGTGAAAAGATTTAGGTGAATGATGTTGACTGGTTTAATTAAGACATGTAAAAGACTTATTAAAATTAACTTTAATGTTTTAAAAACAGTCATGGATTAAATCCTTTTAAATCTCAGTTTTGGTCGTCCGGATCTAGGGGATGGAGCGTAGGCGTGGTCTGCCTGGAACCGGATGTCTCGCCATTCTGTGTTTGAAACGGACACGCACGGACTTCTCGCCGGTCGGGGGACTTTTTCTTTTGTTTAACTTTTACCTTCAGCTAAGTTATGATAGACTTATCTTTTGTCTCTGAGATTACCTTCTTTTTGGACAACGGCTGGATGCACGTTTGTTATTTTTCCTTGTTTCCCACCTTTTCTTGTGACAACTTCTGTCTTTTTAAATTGTGATATTACAAACTTCTGACAAACGTATCTTTTTAACGGCTTGATATTTATTTTATACCACAGTAAGTAAGGTTACTCTATATTATTTAATGTTAATATTGTCTTAGTTGTTTAAATAACCTGTCTTCATTTTTATTTGTTTTCTTACACCGTATTTTACCTAATTTTAAACAGCGCTTTCTGGAAAATAAAAACATTGCTTATTTTTACGTGTATATACGTCGCATTTTCTTTATATTAAAACTTGTTTAATATAAACCAAGTTAACCTTTTTAGCTTATCCACATTCAAATCCTAGTTTTCTTTGTCTTTATTGTTTTCTATTAACTTATGCGGTTTGACTCTTATTTGGTTTACGTCGTCTATTTTGTACTCTTTTATAAATGATATACTCTGACTTTCTTGTTTTGAAGTTTTTCCGTGACATTGTTGTGTATGAAAAAATAACTTTAATAAAAACTTTGTTCCCCGTTTAACACCCGCATTTCAATGTCTCCAGGCACGCTCTAACACCTTATATAACCCTAGAAGTCTTAAGCGTGTCAAAACATTTATAGTTTATATCAGATCGTACATTTTAAAACGTTATAACGTTTGTAAGATTGACAAAACAACTAGTAAATAAAGTAACGTGTTGTTAAACTTTTAAAACTGAAATAATGTTCAGTGGATTTTTTAGTAAACTATTCTATAAACAATCAACTTTTTGTTCACAGCTGTGAACAGTCTTCACAGTTTTTCACAGCACAGACCCAGATACGCAGCTATGGGTGGGAGGAATTTCCTGATAACAGCGTCTTCAAAGGACAAAACCTACTGTCATGATAACATGATTTAAAATACAGCCTTCAAAAACAAAAACCTTCTGTCTATATCATCAAAACATAAAACCTGCTGTCAAAATCATCAAAACACAAAACCTGCTGTCAAAACATCAAAACCATCAAAACCAACTGTCAAAATCATCAAAACATCAAAACCTGCTGTCATTTATTATACATCCTTCAAAACAAAACCACCTGTCAAAATCATCAAAACATCAAAACCTACTGTCAAAACATCAAAACCTGCTGTCAAAACCATCAAAACCACCTGTCAAAATCATCAAAACCTCCTGTCAAAACATCAAAACCACCTGTCAAAAACATCAAAACCTACTGTCATTATAACATGATTGATTAAACAGGAAGTCCCGCCTATACAGGAAGTCCCGCCACAGGAAGTCCCGCCTTATACAGGAAGTCCGCCTTATACCGGAAGTCCGCCTACACCGAAGTCCCGCCTTATACCGGAAGTCCCGCCCCTATACCGGAAGCCCCGCTCAATCAATCATTTTGACAGGTGGTGTAGTATACTTACTACTATAATGTAAAATGACAGGATTTAACACTCAATTATCTGCTGAATGCATTTCATTATTGAATTTAGTAAATTGCATTGTCCAGCTTAGTTCAGTTTATAATATCTGTGCAATCAAGTCGATGATTGTGCTGGAAATGAAGTGTCCCCAACTGAGCAAGCCAGAGGCGACAGCGGCAAGGAACGAAAACTCCATCGGTGACAGAATGGAGAAAAACCTTGGGAGAAACCAGGCTCAGTCGGGGCAGTTCCTCCGGCCAGACGAATCAGTAGTTTGTTCCAACTGCAGCAAAGTCAGAGTGTAAGTGGTCCACTGGTTCCAGGGGTCTTTCCCCGATGGATGTCTAGGTGACGAGGTTCTCACTGGAGATCTGTCTCTGGGGCTCATCTATGTGTCCTAGACTCCGCTGACGGTCAGGGCTGTAGGGGCTGTAGAGGTTGTCTCCAGGTGCTGATCCTCCATTTATGGCAGACTTTGGTTAAGTCAGTATAATCGCTGATGGTTGGCTTCCTCTGAGGTCCTCGGAGGGGTTGTCATCGTTTCTTCTCAGGTGTTCGGTCATCTCAGATCGTTTAAGGGTTGGATCCAGACTGAAGCTTGTGTAATTATGGGATGTTAATCCCGTGGCAGTAACATAGAAACAGTAAGACAATTAGCGTAGCAGTTGTTCCATCCAGGAATAACCCTGGATGAAATTATCAGTATAACCCAAGCTAAAGCATAATAATGTGCATTTGTTCAGATAGACTGGCAGTACAAGATTGTGAGATTAATTATATGAATGCTTGGCTAAAGAGATGCGTCTTTAATCTAGATTTAAACAGAGAGAGTGTGTCTGAACCCCGAACGTTATCAGGAAGGCTATTCCAGAGTTTAGGAGCCAGATATGAAAAAGTTCTACCTCCTTTAGTGGACTTTGCTATCCTAGGTACTACCAAGAGTCCAGAGTTTAGTTCCTTAGGGAGCGGGTTGGATTGTAGCGTGATAGAAGATTAGTTAGGTAAGCTAAATCATTTAGAGCCTTATAGGCAAGTAATAATATTTTGTAACTGATACGAAACTTAATAGGTAGCCAGTGCAGAGACTGTAAAATTGGAGTAATATGATCATATTTTCTTGACCTGGTAAGGACTCTAGCCGCAGCATTTTGTACTATCTGTAGCTTGTTTATTGAAGATGCAGGACAAGCACCTAGCAGTGCATTACAATAGTCCAGTCTAGAGGTCATGAATGCATGAACTAACTTTTCTGCATCAGAAACACTTAACATGTTCCGTAGCTTGGAAATGTTTCTAAGATGGAAGAATGCTGTTTTTGTAACATTGGAAATATGATTTTCAAATGATAGGTTGCTGTCTAATATAACACCCAGATTTTTAACTGTAGAGGAAGGAACAGTACATCCGTCTAGTTGCAAATTGTAATCCAAGATATTCTGTGTACTGTTTTTAGGTCCAATAAGTAATATCTCGGTCTTATCTGAATTTAATAGGAGAAAATTACTGGTCATCCAATCTTTTATATTTTTAACACACTCTGTTAGCTTAGATAGTTTAGAAGTTTCATCTGGTTTTGTTGAGATATATAGTTGAGTGTCATCAGCATAACAATGGAAACTAATCCCGTATTTTCTAATAATATTACCATGGGGCAACATATATAATGAAAATAATAGAGGACCTAGGACAGATCCTTGTGGTACTCCATACTTTACTGGTGATAGTTGAGATGACTCCCCGTTTAAATAAACAAAGTGGTAGCGATCGGACAGGTAGGATCTAAACCATCTTAAAGCCTGCCCTTGAATACCTGTATAGTTTTGTAATCGATCTATCAGTATGTCATGATCTATAGTGTCGAACGCAGCACTAAGATCAAGTAAAACTAGCAACGAGATGCAGCCTTTGTCTGACGCAAGAAGCAAGTCATTTGTAATTTTAACAAGTGCAGTTTCTGTGCTATGGCGGGGCCTGAAACCTGACTGAAATTCTTCATAGATATCATTTTTTCAGCAAAAAGGAGCACAATTGAGCAGACACTACTTTTTCTAATATTTTCGACATAAACGGAAGATTTGAGATGGGCCTGTAATTTGCCAGTTCACAAGGATCTAGTTTTGGTTTCTTAATAAGAGGCTTAATAACTGCCAGCTTAAATGGTTTTGGGACGTGACCTAAAGATAACGAGGAGTTAATAATATTGAGAAGCGGTTCTTCTGCTACAGGTAACAACTCTTTCAATAGTTTAGTTGGTACAGGATCTAATAAACATGTTGATGGTTTAGATGCAGTGATAAGTTTATTTAGCTCATCCTGTCCTATAGTTGTAAAGCACTGCAGTTTTTCTTTGGGTGCGATGAATGAAGCTGAAGTACTAGACGCTGTAGAATCTACGTTTGTTATTGTATTTCTGATATTATCTATTTTATCAGTAAAGAAATTCATAAAGTCATTACTGTTAAACTGTGAGGGAATATTTAGATCGGGTGACATCTGTTTATTTGTTAATCTAGCCACTGTGACAAATAAAGAAACCTTGACGCAATGAATATACTTGATCAAGTCATCAACACTGATCATTAGTGACAGCAGGCATTGCACAGTGTGTAACCTGCATATGTGGCCACTTGGTGTCAGCATGATCCAGCAATGACATCTTGAATTGCGGCCATTTTGAATGTAAAAATATTTTGATGTTGTATCCCTTAGAAACAAAAATACATGTGCATATATTGGAAGATATAATGTGATGTGTGAAATAATATTGTTTGATATATGGGACTCTAGTGATTATATTTTTATATATTCTGCAATATATGCATGAACCATGTATAGCCATATATTGATCAAATATATATTTAGCAATAAGACAGAAACAATACAGGACTAACTAGTTTTATTAAAACACTTTTTCCTTTTTATTAACACGGGTTTACATACAAAATTAAACGTCTCAAAAAAACATTCCCACTATGCCTACAAAGGTCCCCACTTCAATACAGATTGAGGAAAATGATCGTCCACATTTAATCATTCAGCAGACACTTTTATCCAAAGCAACTTAAATCAGGACGATAGCAATCATACCAACAATAATATCATTCTGCTTCTGTGTAGCACCAGTGATCTCTATTAATGAAGATCTCTCTATCTCTCTCTCTCTCTCTCTCTCTCTCTCTCTCTCTCTCTCTCTCTCTCTCTCTCTCTCTCTATCTCTCTCTCTCTCTCTCACTCTCTCTCTCTCTCTCTCACTCTCTCTCTCTCTCTCTCTCTCTCTCACTCTCTCTCTCTCTCTCTCTCTCTCTCTCTCTCTCTCTCTCTCAATTCAATTCAATTCAATTCAAATGAGCTTTATTGGCATGACTGTGTAACATATCACAATGTTGCCAAAGCATTAATATATATACAGTATATACAACAACAACATAGGTAAATAAATAACAACATAAATAATAAATACAATCAGAATCATTCTAAATAAATGAAAAGATCAAGTTGGTCAGTATCAAGTGAATCATGTTGAACATCTAACATTATGAATGGTTAACACATATTTAGCAGCGAGTGCAGCTGTGTTATCATCTTCTCCGAGTAAGAAGGGCATTATCTTAGAATCACTGAGCTCTGTAAATGAAGGATCAGGGCTTCAAATCTGGGAGAAATGTTTCACATGGAGATATTTGGGACACATCATCAGAAAGTGTTTCTCATCCTCTATTTGCTGTAGATCACAGTGTCTACAGATCCTCTGTTCTCGCCGGTCCATGTTTGTCTATGTCTTCCTCTTTCTATCTCTAGATCATGGTCACTTAATCTGTATTTGGAGGATTTGTCTTTCTTTAAATGGTTTAATCAATAAATAATTGGCAAATGTAGTGGTTCTGTTTAGGATTGAGTAGCATTGGAGCTTATGTTGAAGGTCAAATTGTATTTGTAGAGATTCATCATGAATGTCTTTTAGATTGGTGTCAATTTCTTTGATTATGGTTTTGGGGTGAAGCTGTAGTCGGTGAGGAGCTGGGTTTTATGGACGAGCTGATGAGCGAGTGTGTTTAGAGGATGAGATTCTGCTGAGGTTTCATTGGCGAGGAGGGCTTTATATTGGATTGAATCAGGATCAGATTGATGGAGGTGATGCCAGAACTGAACTCTCTCTCTCTCTCTCTATCTCTCTCTCTCTCTCTCTCTCATCTCTCTATCTCTCTCTCTCTCTCTCTCTCTCTCTCTCTCTCTCACTCTCTCTCTCTCTCTCTCTCTCTCTCTCTCTCTCTCTCTCTCTCTCTCTCTCTCTCTCTCTCTCTCTCTCTCTCTCTCTCTCTCTCTCTCTCTCTCTCTCTCTCTCTCTCTCTCTCTCTCTCTCTCTCTCTCTCTCTCTCTCTGTCTCTCTCTCTCTCTCTCTCTCTCTCTCTCTCTCCCTCTCTCTCTCTCCTCTCTCCCTCTCTCTCTCTAAAGCCAAATAAACACTATGGCTTTTGGTAGGCTCATGTTTCTGTGTAACTTCTTCCTTCTGTCCTGTTTTTCTTTCTATTCTTTCCTTTTCATGGAGCATCTTAAAATAGGTTCTCTAAATGTGAATGGTCTGAGGGAATGGAATGAGTAATGAGTCTGAATGGGGATTGTGGAGGAAAGGAGATTATGTTTTAAGTCATGGCTCTAATGTCAGCGCTGGAGTGGCGATTTTATTTCATTCAACTTTGAAAGCAAAAATTGTGTCTAGATATTATGTAGATTACTTCTGGTAAGAGCTGAAATATATAATACAAATGTTCTTTTGTTAATATGTATGCTCCTAATGGTGGAAGAGAAATAGCTCTTTTAGTTGAGAAATAGGGTCGTGTTTTAAAAACTCTTCATTCAGGAGATATAATTATAATGGCAGGAGACTGGAATTGTACTTTAAAATTTAACATGGATAGAAATGCAGAGGAACCTCACCATAAATCAGCATTAGTATTATCTAATATAGTTAAACATTTGAATCTTGAAGATGTTAGGAGAATAAAAAATCCATTGCTTAAACAATACACTGGGTAAAAGTCACAGATGGTAGAGTTCATGCTGCTAGATTGTTTCTCGAGTCACCAGTAATATACAATCGATCCAGAGTGGACAATGAGAATATTATTCCAAATATCATTTCAGATCATAAAATACATTTTACATTTTAAATGATGAGGTTTGAATGATGAATTAGAAGATGGAGTTCTCAGAAATTCATTTTTGACTTGTGGAAGTTGATAATTTATGTTTTTTGTAAATATTGATTTATTGTAATGTGATAATTGTTAAAATAAAGAAAGTCTCTCTCTCTCATTTGCTCCTCCTCTCTATGAAATACACAGTATTTGTAGCAGGAGCTCCATCTATTGACATCTTAATTGAATAAATTCAGTCTTGATCTTAGAACAGAAAATGTGCTGTTTAGTACAAATAAACACGACTGAATGAGTCTCTGATGAGAAGGACTACAATACAGTATATTTAATCCTAGCCGGGAGACATCAGGCATCATTCCCATTGCACAGTGTGCAGCCTGCATTATGTGACCACTTGTTGATGTCAGTATCATCTAATAATGACATTTTAGCCCCACATGAGAGGACGGGCCTTTTTCAGTAAAATGTTACTTACTACCAAAATTCACATTCATTCATTCAGCTGTTCTGGCAAATATGACTTAAACCAAATATTGCCCTTTTGACCATTGTTTGAGTGCTTATGAATGAATGAAACGCATGTGTCCGTGTTTCACTCCGTCTCGAATCGCGCTCGAGAAACAGTGTCTCTTTCACGGCTCGTTATGCTTTCAACTCATTTTTTTGTCTCGAGCAAGACGACATTCACGTTACATGATTTGACTGATTTTTAGGGCGACAACACCACATTACAATAAATGATCATTCATGTTTTCATAGCCGCTGGCCAAATTCAATACAAAATCACTGAGAGTAAGGGGGGTGTTTCGGGAGCCCTATGCAGCTGGCGTATTCTGCGTTTAGGGAGGATCGGCTCGGATCTTCTTACTTTGTGAGTCGCTTTGGATTAAAGCATCTCCTAAGTGACTAAATGTATATGTAAATGTAATGCCAATTAATCTGACATTTGGACAATTTGACCTCAAAGTGAATGGCAAAACTGTCATTATTTATGTATAATTATACTGTATAGATCCCAACATATCTGTCATTTATATGACAGTGGTGCTCTATTGATTAATATATTGAAACCAAAAGGGACAAGAAGAGACTGAAATGACAAATAACTGGCAAAATAACTTTATTTACACTAATAAACGGCAACATACTGAATCACATACATGTCATATTTTGTGGTTGTTCAGCCAGTGTGTAGAAATCACTGTCAGAGGGGTTTGTGGGTAAATGTGCCGTGTCATAAACCGTGTTTAATCTGACGGGCTTCTGAGCAGACGGGTGTAATGATGTGTTCCCAGAGTCTAGGATCGCTGCATAAGAAGCAGATGAGACTTCCTGAAAGGGACAGTTTTGTTATTTCATTGAATTGAACATTTGGGTTTATCAGCTCTATCATGATTTATAATATTTTCTTATTACATCTGTAACTGAGCGCCAGTGTTGTTGAACACTGTTTGGGAAATACTGCAGTCATGCTAATAGACAAACACTGTAGATTCAGTTTTACCTCATCATCGTCTCTTGTGTTCCTCTGATCTGATGAGACTGAGTCTATGGTTGGACAAATGATGAAAGTGTGAATGTGAACATACAAGAATACAGAAGTTAAAAACATTTTAGCATCCAGTTTTGCTTTCACAGCGTTTGTACCTTGTGTCTTTTTACATCTCCGCTTGAGCAAAAACAAGCTCAGTCCTCCGGCTAACAACAGAATCAAACACACACACACTATAATGATGAGGAGGACGTCTGGAAAACACATACACACCACATTAAAGATGACATTCAGGCAGTCGGAGACACAGCGTTATCATGGCCAGTGATGAATACTTGGGAATATTTGACTACATACCATGACTGACAAATCAGAATCACATATTTCACAGAGCCATGCATTATACAATACATCCCAATCAGAAGGTTAGTTTTTCTTTCATAAGTTTTAAAGGATATTACCAAAATAGCCCACCAGAACACCATCAATACAGTGACTGGGGACAAACAAGTCAGGTCAAATTAATCTAAAGGTAATCTAAAAAGTAGTCACCCAAAACCGAGTAACCTAGATTACATTACAGTTTATCACATAATCTGTAATTAGTAACGGACAACAACTGATACGTAATCTACCCCGCACTGATTTTCAGTCATGTGACTGGAAGGCCTGTCGATTTCACATCTGTTTCAAGCCACGAATATTTCGATCACCACTCAAAATAAACTAATATGTGAAAAGACCTCATAGAGCACCAGCTGCATTATTTCAATCACTAAAAACAGAGGGATGTTCAACACACATAAAGTGCCTTAATGTAATTAAAAAGTCATATTACAATATCTAATTCAATATGCACCTTATTGCTAATGCTTGTTCCAATGTTTTTCTGTGGTAAAGTGCTTAACGTGAAATTGTGTGCACTTTTGAAGCAGGTCAGCAGGTGTTTATCATTAATGCACAATCATCATTTAATTAGTCTCTTAATTATCTCATTAACTTGAACTCTTTGAGGACTTGGGATTTGACTCGAGACTTGTTTGTGTCTTGAAAGGAATGATTTGGTTCCTCTTCTGGTGAAATCAGCTGCTGAGTTCATGGGTGATATAAACACATGACAGGACTTATTCTTTCTGACATCTGATATATAGTTCACATCATCTGTGAGGTGTATACTGAATTTACTACATTAGCACTTATATATATGTGTGTGCTTGTTATTAAAGAACTCACCAGACTGGACTGAAGCATCTGTTTGTTCTTGATTTTCCATTGTTGTCCGTAGATGATATAGACATTATAATTACACTGTTTATCTGACATTGCATGTGCATTTTATGTTCAGTTTGTTGTTAATTGTTCCTCACCTGTAACATGAAGCTGAATCTCTGTGAAAAGCGGACTGTAGCTGATCTCTGTAGGATAGTTTTTCACATGTGCTCCACAGAAATACACTCCATCATCATGTCTGTTCACATTCACAATAGACACAGTAAAGACATGCTCCTGTTTGCTTTCATCCAGAGAAAATCTTTCAAGAGTAAGGTAAGAGCGTAGTGATCCATTCTGGACTTTAAACAGCTGCTTCACATGATCTTTATATTTCTCTGGATATTTACAGCGGATGAGAGCAGTTCCTCCTAAATAAGCGGTCTGTTCTTCTGATGTCCCACAACACAACTCTGAAACCAACAAACAAACTCAAATATATATTGTTATTTTAAATAAAAATAAAATATTAATAGTGTAATGTTAATTATCAGGATGAAATATAAGATATAATGTTAAGTGCTGACAGAGGAAATCATGTGAATATTAATTCGTACCTTGCTCCACATCTAATTTCACCTCCTGAAGTGATTTACCATCAGCTTCACATCTGTACGTCCCGCTGTCGTTTACGGTCAGGTTTCTGATGAGCACACTAATGAAGCCCAGAGATTTATCATCAATCATAGAGAATCTCTCTTCTGGGATCCATAATATATTTGTTTCTTCTGTCATGGCTGCACATTCACTGCCATACATTTTGCAAAAGCTTTTTGTACTTTCTTTATTTTTTTCAGGTTTATACACACAGTGTATGATGACACTTCCTCCTGTGATGCCAGTCACAGTGTCAGCAGCATCACCCATGTGACCTGTCAATCAAAAGTCACTTCCTCTGTTAACAAGTGCCTTATGATCAGATACTGACAACGGACTTAAACATGCACAAATAAAGACAACATACCTGCACATATACACATGTGCACTAACACACACACACATACACACACACACACACACACACACACACACACACACACACACACACACACACACACACACACACACACACACACACACACACACACACACACATGATTTGATCTCAGTTGAGTAAATAGTTTAAAACAGCTGTCACATACAGACTGATAGTGTAATGAAAACAGCACCTGACCTTTAATCAGGCAGATCGTGAAGAAGAGAAGGGTCTTCATCATCATCACTGTTGATAAAATCTTGTTCCTGTGAATCCGTACTTTCTTCAGCAGTCAGGGACGATGTGTTCTTCTGTTGTGTCTGATTTTGTCTCTATCTTGCACTTTTAAAAGCTTTTTATAAATCAAACAGCTCCACCTCTTCCCTTTCCTCTTTGCTAAACTCTTCTGACTCACAGTGATGAAATACAGTGCTGCTGTCAGTGACTCACAGTGATGAAATACAGTGCTGCTGTCAGTGACTCACGGTGGAGTTAAACCAAAGAGAGTGACCATGACCATCTTTCTGTCTTATAGCTCCTGTGCACGTCTGAAAGCTTCTTCCACACTAATTAGCACACATTTACAGAAACACATAGTCTGAAGAGCAAAAACACATTGATGCTTGCATCTATGTGTGGCTTCAAATCAGTCTTTGTATCTTTTTTCATAAGCCATGATGCCACTGTTCACTGACTGTTACCAAATAAATGATTGAATCAAATCAATGATGGTTTAAAATGCATATTTAATGTTTGAACAGCAGAGGGCGGTAAACTCAAACAGGACGTGTGTGGTTTACAAAATAAGTCAAACAACTGACTAGTTATAGGTGATATGTGAGTTAGTGTCCCTATAGGATTATCATTTTGAATTCAAAACACTTTATAAGTGAAAAACAGAAAACTGTATAATAAACACACAGTTGATGAACTGTACAATGATATGTGATATGAACAATGTGCATAATTCATTCAGCATGCATTACAATCTCATAACTGATACAGCACCGAAACACACTGCTTTATTTCACATGGTCATTTCTGAACAAACACAGTGCAGTTGGAAACAAATAATGGGTTTAAATGAATACAAATTCATAATGAAAATACATCTGTAAGTGAATCCTTTTTCTACCCGTGTTTTGCTGCATTAGCCACATCTAGATGCTTTTGAATGCAAGGATGTGTTATGTATGAACAACATCTGAAAGCACAGCTGTGGTGTATAAAAGTGTCCAGTTGAGTTGTTTTCTTGTACTTTCCAGCAGATGCTCTGCACTGCTGTTTATCTAAAGATTCAGTCATCTGTAATTTCACAGGGGTGTGATAAAACGACTAACTATCTGAGAGTGAACACAGAGATCAGATCAAGCGTCACATGCAAACACATGCTACTGGAGTTTTTCCTCACAATTATGAATGTCCTTCACATTTATGAGCCGTTTTTGATTAACCACAAGCGTAGTTCGTTAGGTTCACTTCTGAGCATGTTCCACTAATCACAAACAAACACGAAGTCACACAATACTTCCTGTTTTAAATGAAAAACAGACTTTTCCTGCCTTTACAATACATTGTACTTTATTTAAAATTGTACATTTAATGAAATGAGATATACTACATTTCTAAGTGTAACTGAAGTGTCATCATGACCAGACTCTGTACACTTTTAAACCTACAGGTTCTTTATTGACTTTGATGTTCCATGACGAACCATTGACATCCATGGATCTTTACATTCCACAAAAGGTTCTTTCACGAGTTCACACTTACATATAATAAATAGAATAGATATTATGTGTATCTGGCGTGCTGTCAGAAGGGAGGGCCCCCCCCGGTTATGACAGAAATAAATGTAAGTGTGGAGAAGGGGTGGAGGAGGGATGCTGGAAAACTGTCAAGAAACAGAGGTGAGTCAGCTGTGTATATATACACCTCCTACCTTGTTAACTGGGTTGATTACTGATTGTGCTCCCCTCTGTTAACCCCTTAACTGTCACCCCCCCTTTTTGAAAAACTTGAAAGTGCACTATTTAAAGTTAAATTGTTATAATTCATGAATGCTTTTGAATACAGACCTAAGGTTGGTCTCTTTTTAAAGAAGACAATCAGCAGATTATTGCAGAAGTGAAATCATTTCAAGAAATGAAAGTAAAAAGAAGTTATACAAGTTTAAATTTACTATAAATAAAATGTAATGTACAATTATTATTATATATTATATAAAATATTTTACAAAATATGTTTTAATCCAAATTTGGCATAAAATTAAAGCCATATGTCTAAATAAGTTGTGTTTCAAATTTGAAGTTGATATATAAAAAATTGAGGTTACTACGCAATTTTGTTTAGGCGTTATACCACAAACAGCCACCGGGTGCCATTCAAACTCCATTGAATTTGTTTTATGCACTTTTCTGTCACAAATGCATCAATTTCTCTCCCACTGTTACTCTTATCACAAAATGACCACCAAATATGGAATCTTGAGACGCAGACCTTTCCAATGATATGTATTTTGTCCAGATTATAAAAAGTTGTGATTCTATAAGACCATTATACATTTGGAATATGACACCTCCCACTAAAGGGGAGGAGCCCGCTAAAAGATTTTAAAGTACCATTTCTATGGTAACGCAATGTCCGATTTCAAAACGGCTTTCAAATTATATATAATATATGATGATTACTAAAACATGTGATAGGAAAAAAAGGAAACGAATAGAATTTTTGTGTCAAAGATCAGAGCTCCTGTTATGGTGTATATGGTTTGAGGTGCGCTCTTGTCATAAATTAATCTATTACTGCTCCTACATAATTTTTTACAACAAACAGTGGTACAAGATCTATTTAAGAGTCTTGGACCTTTCCAACGATATATAGTTTGTCATGATTAGATTAAGATTTAATGGTAATATATTGAAGTAAAGTTACGGGACGGCGACAGTTAAGGAGTTAATTAGGTTAATTATCTGAACGTGCTCCTCCCGAACTTTGTTAATAAAACATAATTTATAGTAGACACAATTCTTTAGATTATTAAAATGTTCCTCACACTAAGAAAAACACAGTTCTTTTAAGAACTAATCACTAAACGTTTCTTTGGAAAACCAAAGGAAATAAACCCTTCAGAAATGTTTTAAGAGTGGAACTAGCTGAGTGATGAGCGTGGATGGACGTGCGCGGACGGCTGTGATGTGCGCGGACTGCTGTAATGACAGTAAATATCCTCGTTATTGAAGGTTACTTTAGCGTCACTGAGACACTCTTCATGCTTCTGGAAACGCACCGAAGCGTACAGGAGCCCATCAGAGGGGTTTCTGGGTAACTGTGCTGTTGAATACAGTGTGTCGTGTGGATCAGACGAGCCTGTGGGATGTGTAACAGTGGAATATAACACATTGTCCTCAGTTCCCGAGACTGAACGCTGTCTGACGTCTCTGATATTCTCATAGTCACATGCTGCATTAGATGCCTGAAAATAGGTGAGAGAAATAAACTAGATTCAATATGAGAGCTGCGTGATTGATTTAAATAAACCTGAAATCATGATATGACTTAATGAGATTATGAAATATAACCTAAACAAAGGCTGTGATTTAAGTTTCAGAGTGAAGGGTGGCACTGTGTCCATTTACACGTGAGCATTTACAATGTTTCTCCTTTGTGTGTTACTTATTCATTATTTGTATATTTAATACATATTTTATTAATTATGGTAATAATAAATATTTGTATTTAATCATAGTAATAATAATATTTGTACAAATAATCAAATTGTGCAGCCCTGCAAACCAAGCACAGCAAACATGTTCTTATGATTTATTGTTATTTTATTTTTTTAACTGTTCAGGAGTTGAAGGATTACATTCTTGCATTGCATTACAAATGATCACACATTCACTAGTGAGTATGTTTTTGTCACTGCTGCAGTCATAAGAAAACAATTCACATGTTCTGTAATTAATTAACATGGATCTAGTTCTGCTTCATGTGCAAATGCAGTCAATAAAATGTTCAATAAACAAGAAACGAAACACCTCTCACCTCTCCACCGCTCATCTCCGTCCTGTCTGTGGAAGGGTGCTGATCTGTGGATTATAACCAGAGTACAAATACTCACAACACAACTGTATTAATAGTTTTAATATGCAACAATACACTAAAGTTGCCTTAAAGGGATCACATGATGCGATTTCAAGTTGTTCTTTCTCTTTGGAGCGTTACAAGTTGTTGGTGCATAGATAAGATCCCTGAAGTTACAAAGACTAAAGTCTCAAACCCAAAGAGATATTCTTTATCAAAGTTAAGACTCTGGCACGCTCTCCTAAAACGGCTCATTCAAACACCCCCCGACATGTCTACATCACGATGAGGAAATATTTGCATCAGGCATGATTCAGTAACGCAGTAGTGTTGATGCAGCCGTGTCAAGGAGACGCTGTGTTTCTAGGTGAAAGCAAAAGAGCTTTGGCCTTCAGAAAGTAGATGCATTTAAGAATCATTAAGATTGATTACAACAGAACAACACAACCCAGATGTTATCACAACGCATTTTATGGATGACCGTTTCGTGAATCTAGGAGAGGAGGTCATTCTGACTTTGCAATGACAATCTGGCGCTTCTGAATCAGTGACTGTATGTTTTGTTATTAGTATAAGTATTTGATATTGACTACTCAAATTGATGGCCAATCACAATGCACTGTGTCAGCTGGCCAATCAGAGCAGACTGTGCTTGTCGGAAGGAAGGACTTTGTGTTTGAGAGAGGTGGGGTATAGAGAACCTACAATAACATACATTATTTGAAAAATAATGTGTTTTTACAACATTAAAGCATGTCAACATATTCATTTACACCAAATAATGATCTTTAAAAAAGCATCATATGACCTCTTTAAGAAAACATAAGAACTATTTCATACATTTGGGCCTGGGCATGCAGTATTAGAGTGTCTTCAGGTATAAGGTTGAAAAAAAAGTCAAATAATTGTGACCTTCTCTGTGAAAACCCAGCTAAAGTCATTGTTTTGAGATTGACTATTTTCTGCATAAAATCATCCCACATATTGTAAAGAACATTCTGTAAAAATATAGTCTTGGTATCTTTAACATTGACTAAGTAAGGCCATGTCACAGATTGAAATCATAGTGAAATTAATGCTTGTAATCACACTTCGATGCTCGTTATCTCAGAATGAGATTTTTAGACTTTAGCCTGGTTTTTACAGAGAGGGTCACAATTAGTTACAGAAAAAAAAACACTACAATCCATTTTCCAAGGAATCAGATGAGAACTGGCTAAACTGCTCATGTTATTTGAATTAAAATTGACAGAGAGAAAGTAAAGCAGTAGCAGGCTACACAAGGTCAGTAGACCGTTAAATCATGTGTGTGTTTGTGATCTTCACCTCGTGTCTTGATGTATCTTAATTTGTATAATAACAGGACAGACGCTCCCATCAGCAGCAGGGTGACACAACAGCAAGAGATGATGATTCTGCCAGAAACACCTGGAGAACAGAAGCCAGTAATACCAGTGAAAATAAAATAAACAGTATGTGCAATAAACCACATTTTAGAGCAGCCTTAGAGCAAACTTACAAAATCCCATCACACACACATTGTACATATGAACAAAGAAACCTGTGATAATTAATCTGCATTGCTAACCCTTTTGATTTTGATGATTAAAAAAAAAAAAACACTTTCTAAACTTTCATTGAAGTATACAATTTTTAAATGGGGGGGGGGGATCTCATTATGATATAAATGTTTTGCTCTAATATAAGTTGAACATAATTAACGATACAGTTTTATTCAATACTTTTTGCAACCTCCTTTTGCCAAGATAAGAGCACTGATATTTCTACTCAAACTACATGGCTATCTAAACTGGACTCTCTGAGGGTAAAGGTATCCATTTCTAAGGATACCAGTAACTGTGGTCAATGTGTATTAGATACAAATATTTATTTCATAATTTGATTTTCCCCCATTTTCATTTTTTTATTCAATGAAATAAAGATATTAACGATCAAATTGTAGTCAAACATTACCATTTAGTATAGTATTAGTTTTGAGATCATTTTAAATACTTTGCATCTGCAAATTCCTAAAATCTATTTGTGGCTGCTCAGTTCTTTCACTTCTGCTTTCATAACCTGAGGAAATCACAAAACACGAAACTCCTCTCTTAACTATTCATTCTCTGAATCTACACTATCTCTGATGTTAAGAAAATGACTGATGCGAATCAGCTTTAAATAGAAACAGTGTAGATCAGGTAAAGGTAAAACATACTTTTCTTGACTTCTAGATTGACTTTAGTGATGACGTGAGCTCCACACCAGTATATCCCAGAATCCTCTTCTCTCAGATCAGTGATGTTCACAGTAAAGACTCCTGCAGATGCTTCATCACTGAAAGAGAATCGATCATCTCTGATCGTCTCCAATGAAACTCCATCCTTCACACACATGGAGGCTTCATGTGCTTTGCAGAAGATGTTCTGATGTTTGCACTGGATTGACACGTCGTCTCCTTCATACTTAGTCAAGTTCAGCTCTGGAAATGATTACAAACACAAGAACATCAATTCACAGCCGTAGCTTCACATATTCAGAAGAATAGACCCTCCTCACCCTCATTCATGATGACCATCAGATGAGTGTAAAGATAATTGAGGTCTGTTTCTGATGTAACAGCACACCAGTATTTCCCAGCATCCTCTGCTGTCAGTCCAGTGATGGTCCCAGTGAACACACTTGCAGACTTTCAGAGTCAGTCTGCGTCTCTCTTCTCTTGGTCTCACTGAGATGATTTCTGTCTCTAGAGGAGCACTTCCCTTACAGAGAGACTTTGTGTTTGATTTATAGATTGGATCATAAGGGCAGATGATCTCAGCAGATTCTCCTTCACGTCTCACTACTTGAGCCACTAAAAACAAACACATATTTAACACATTAATCTGAATTTATCAGCTGAATACATATTGCCTAGACTCTACATTGCTAGTCGGCATGGAATGGTGGCTGTAGCAGGTGCACAACAAAGAAATAAAAAACAAAACAGATTTATTCTAACCCACAAAAAAATAAAACAATTATAAAATAACACAGGGATACGCTGAGGAGAAACAAAACTACATATAACACTAAGGAGACCAAACAATGAAGGTGCATCATTGCGCCATAATAGGGCCCAACTGAAGAGGAAGGGGGCTCTGGAGGCGGGTATGGAGCAGGCCAAGGACAGAAACTGAGAGAAGTTGATGACGCTAGAAAATAGGGTGGCATGTCAGAGGGAAGAGCCAAGGAGGAGCCTGGAGCAGAGGAGCCAGATGGGGATCCAAAGCCAGGAAGGAGACACTACCAGAGAAAACGGCAGTTCTTAAAAGCTGAGAAATTCCAAAGGAACGCTGTTATTTTGACAGAAAAAAACTAAGAATATAAATGACATGCAGCGTGTCAATTCTGCATGTTATACAAGACTCTCTCGCTCTGTATCATTCTTTGCGTGTGTGAGACAAAGCAACAGGGATTCGTGCGCCTTCACACTACAGTTTACGGTACGCAAATAGAACACTGCGCATCCGGATGAACTGAAAAATACAATTCTAATAAATTATAGTAACACTGCATTTTATTGTCAGTAGCGTTAATGGTGTTGTAATGGGGGACACAGTAATTAGTTTGATCACTCGTCACTGAATAAAAACTAACGCTGTTAGTAATGCTGTTTACTTATAACGCTGTTATTCCCATCACTGGTAATGAGTTTGTTGGAACCACGAGCAGTTCTGTCTTAGCCATGTTGAGTTCCAGGTGATGGCCCTTCATCCAGCAAGAAATGTCTGTTAGACAAGGTGAGATGTGAGCAGCTATCGTCAGATCATCAGGATGGAACGAGAGGTAGAGTTAAGTGTCATCAGCATAGCAGTGATATGAAAAGCCATGTTTCTGAATAACAGAACCTACTGATGCCATGTAGACAGAGAAGTAAAAGTGGTCCAAGAACTGAGCCCTGAGGCACCACAGTAGTAAGATGTTGCGACTTGGACACCTCACCTCTCCAAGATACCTTGAAGGATATATCTGAGAGGTGAGAGGTAAGAGTCAAACCACTGGAGTGCAGTTCCTGAGATGCCCTTTGCCAGTAGGGTTGACAAGAGGATCTGGTGGTTAGTCACATCAAAAGCAGCGGACATATCCAGCAAGATGAGTATTGAAGATTTGGAAGCCACTCTTGCCAGTCTTAGGGCTTCAACAACTGAGAGCAAGACAGTCTCGGTTGAATGTTCACTTCTGAAACCAGACTGGTTGCTGTCAAGGTTGTTGTTATATGTGAGAAAGGCAGTGACTTGGTTGAACACAGCTCGTTTAAGTGTTTTTGCTATGAAAGGTAGAAGGAAACCAGTCTGTAGTTCTCTAAAAGAGTTGGGTTAAGAATGAGTTTCTTAAGTAGTGGGGTTATACGAGCCTGCTTAAATGCTGAGGGAAAAACACCAGTGTGAAGGAATGTGTTAATGATGTGAGTGTGTACAGGTATAACTGCAGGATAAATGGCTGAAGGAGATGAGATGGAATAGGATCAAGCGGACAAGTAGTAGGATGATTAGAAAGGATGAGTTTGGAGACTTCTGCCTCAGAGAGTGAAGAGAAGGATGTGAACGAGTATATGTTTGCTGATAAGATGTGCTTGACAGTTTGTGTTGTGGAGAATTGTGCACTGATGGATTTAATTTGATTAATGAATGGGTTCAGTCTTCTGTCACAAAATGGTGGCTGTAGTAAGCGCACGAGTAGAAAACAAAACAGTATTTATTATAATCCACAAGGAAAACACAGGGAATCGCTGGTGAGAAACACAACTGCATATGTAATATTGACGAGACCGAACAATGAAGGGAAGGAACCCAGGCCATAAATACAATGGGAGCAACCAAGGAAAATTGAAAAATAAATAGCAACCAAGCAAACAAGATAAAACAGACAGGCAGCCGGGGAAAATTAAACTTAAACAGACTGTGGGTTTCATGTGGGCAATTTCATGTGCTTGGAAAGCTGTGCCTGAACTGTTTGGCCAGGCAGAAAAACAATGTTCTAGATTTCTAGATACTGATTACAGAAAATCACCTAAATGCTGTTTTTCACAATGACCAAATATAAATGTATATTTTCATGTTTTCTAAAACAAAGTTTTTAGGATGTGGTTAATTCAGGGTAATTGGGGCATATTTCCCAGTCATCTCGATGGTTAAAAGTGGCCAAATTGACCTAATTCTACCCTATTCTTGAATAAGTTTGAGAAATAAAAGTATGCATTATCTGGCCACTTCATTATTAATACAGTGAAATCATCTGAATGGACTCACTGATGAGGTTGAGCTGAATTCTCGTGTTCAGGGAGATGAAAGTCAAATATGTGTCTCTGGTTTCTGCTCCGCACCAGTAAACTCCAGCATCTCTCACGCTCACATTACTGATGCTCACTGTAAAATCTCTCTCTTCATGTCTCTCAGATGAACCACTCATTTGTGTCACTTTAAAAGAGCTGATATTTTGGCAGATGTGATTATAAGTGTGATTATCATCCTCTTTGCAAAAATGAACTTCATATGCCGCTGAGATCTGACAGATGATGTTGAATTTTCCACCAAGATACACAGATTCAGTCACATTCTGTAGATATTTTGCATCTATAAACCAAAATACATTACATGATAATCAGAACAAATACTTTATATATAAAACACAAAGTATTTCTGGTTCCTCACCGTGTTTGACGCTCAGCTGAAGTTGACTGAAGATCTCAGTATAGTCAGATACTTTCACTCCACATCTGTATGTTCCTTCATCTGCAGCTTTCAGCTCTCTAAAAAACACCATCAGGACTCCTGCTCTGGTGTCGTCATATAAAGAAACATCTCCATTCTTCATCCATTCATCCTGAACTCCTGGATTCTTCCTCTCTGAACATCCGTCTGATTCATTGCAGATGTATTTTGGCTGGGTTTTGTATTGAGGATGTTCACACTTGATCATCAGACGACATCCCGAGAAACCGCTCACTCTAGACACGCCCACTTTAGCTGTCAATCACAAATATCTGATTGAATCACATTCTGACAATCAGAAGTTTTTATTCATTTAGAATATACCTTAACTCAACATCCATCTTACTGGGACTGTACATAAATGTTTGATGGCAACATTGTTTCGTCTGAATGGACTCACTGATGAGGTTGAGCTGAATTCTCGTGGTCAGGGAGATGAAAGTCAAATATGTGTCTCTGGTTTCTGCTCCGCACCAGTAAACTCCAGCATCTCTCACGCTCACATCACTGATGCTCACTGTAAAATCTCTCTCTTCATTTCTCTCAGATGAACCTCTCATTTGTGTCACTTTAGATGAGCTGATGTTCTGACAGATGTGATTATCATCCTCTTTACAGAGATGAACTGTATGTTCCTCTGAGATCTGACAGATGATGTCGACTTCTTCACCAGTATGAGAATATTCTGTCACTCTCTTTGGATATCTTGCATCTATAAACCAAAATAAACGACAGGAGAATCTGAATATATACTTCATGCATGCAAGATTTACAGAGGCAAAATAACATAAACATACAAATAAATACAAACATTAAGATGACAGTTTGTTTGTAGATGTGTTTTCTGCTGTATTTCTGGAGAAGTGGGACCAAGTCGTTACTTTCAAGTCACAAGCAAGTCTCAAGTCAAATCACAAGTCCTCAAAGAGTTAAAGTTATTGAGCTAATTAAGTGACTAATTAAATGATGATTGTGCATTAGTGATGAACACCTGCTGTTATTGAGAAGTACAGAGGATCAGATGTTGATGTTTAATTGTTTAAAATGATGCCACTATCATTTCATTCATTTACTTCTTTGAAATACCACACTGCTTTCAAAAATCACACTAATGGGCTTTTATACAACACATAACATTGTGATTTTAACAAAAATGTCATATTTCAAGTTATGACATACTTTTGTTTCACATTGCCTGAACATTTCTAAATCAAATGAGAAATGTGTTTAAAAAAACTGTGGCATGAATGAATGGAGAAAAAAAAAAGTTTTTTTGTATAACATTTGTGTATAACACAGTGTTCCTGTGGCTCAGTGGTAGAGCATTGAGTTAGCAACGCAAAGGTTGTGGGTTCGATTCCCAGGGAACACGTACTGACAATACAAATGTATAGCCTGAATGCACTGTAAGTTGCTTTGGATAAAAGTGTCTGCTAAATGCATAAATGTAAATGTAATGTATATAGTGAGATAGTCATCATGAGCTGGCTTGATTACAGGCTTAATATTTCATTTTTTTTCTTTTATTAATTTAGGTTCTGCATAACCAACCCTGTGAAACTAGATCTTTACTCCACCGATATTGTGGCACTACGGTGGCATTTGTTGAATATATGTTTTTTTTTATTGTGCAATATTGTAATCGCTGAATATTAGTGATGGAGAGTCCGGTTATTTTCCGCGAACCGGTTCTTTCGGGAAGTTCATTTTAATGAACCGGTTAAAAAAAACGGTTCTACGGTTCTTTTACACCCTAACGCTTAATGACATCATTCGCGATGACGTAATTATATAATAAATCGTCCCGGGCTGAGATGAAAATGCACAATCAAATATATAAAGTCATTAATCATAACTTCAGTCAGTTAAAACATAATAATCATTTTCTTTAAAGTTTACAATTAAGTTTTGCAAACACACAAAGTCCTCAAATCCAAAGTCCTCAAAGAGTTAAAGTTAACAAGATAATTAAGAGAAAGCTAACGAGCCTATACTTTCTGCTATTAAATCATTTGAACGACCATAAAAGTGTCTCTCTTGGTTTTTTTGAATGACATTGAGATCCCACAGAACTGCAAAACAGTCTTATTAAACACTTTCACCTTAATGCTAAAATATTGGCACAACCATAATGTATTATTTTTTGCTTAGGCTTCTAGACATAATCACTTATCATAGATCCTCATCAATGGTGACAATAATTATTCATGCTGCAGTGCATGATGGGAGTTTTTACTATGGTGTTACCCAGCATGCATTTTGTTGGTTGTCACCATTGTTGAGATTCATATGTTGTTCTTGATGTCTGTGTGTGTCTAATAAAATACTACAGGTGTAGTATAATTATGTGTTACATATATGTAAAATATATACAACGTAACTATTAATGCAACACATATATTGCATAATATAGATTCACAGGTTTGATTACTGAAATCCCAAATAAATACAATTTAAAAAAATATATATTGTAACTTTGGATGTAAGCATGTCAAGTTTTGATGATTATTTCATCTTATGAAACCAGCTAAGAGTCGTTAGCTGCACAGCACTGATCTCTCTGCATTATAACATCACATGCATTGCTGCAGAGAGTAATCTAACACAAGAAGTCAAGGGTCAAGAGCACAACTAAAGCAAACACTGATCTCCATGATGAAGGCATCTTTTTAACCATTAAAACATCAACATCTGATCCTCTGTAATTCTCAATAACAGCAGGTGTTCATCATTAACATACAATCATCATTTAATTAGTCTCTTAATTATCTCATTATCTTCAACTCTTTGAGGACTTGGGATTTGTCTTGAGACTTGTTTGTGTCTTGAAAGTAATGACTTGGTTCCTCTTCTGGTGAAATCAGCTGCTGAGATCATGGGAGGAATAAACACATGACAGGACTTTTACTTTCTGACCCCTGGACTTTCCATCTCTGGTCCTCGGTTTACCCACGCCATAGCATTAACACAGAATCAGTTGTCCACAAGAACTAGTTTGGTTCAGGTGTGCTGTGTCAGTCATAGAAGACAATCACTGTTTGTTGAATCATGCAGGCGGAGTATCATCAGCTCATCTGTTCTCAAATCTGATCTCGAAATAAACCGTTATCGGTTCAGTTTTATCAGAACACTTTTAAATGTCTTTTGAAAACTGTTTTAAAGGAGACATATCATTGTCTTTCTTGACAGTACTTTATTTAACACCTGTATATGAGTATTTGTAGTGTTGTTTTATGATTTGTGTTTTATGTGCAACCATCTTGACCAGGTCTCTCTGGAAGAAGAGACTATAATATCTCGATGGTATTTCTAGGTTAAATAAAGGAAATAATAATATAATAAAAGTAGTTCCTCACCGTGTTTGACGCTCAGCTGAAGTTGACTGAAGATCTCAGTATAGTCAGATACTTTCACTCCACATCTGTATGTTCCTTCATCTGCAGCTTTCAGCTCTCTAAAAAACACCATCAGGACTCCTGCTCTGGTGTCGTCATATAAAGAAACATCTCCATTCTCCATCCATTCATCCTGAACTCCTGGATTCTTCCTCTCTGAACATCCGTCTGATTCATTACAGATGTATTTTGGCTGGGTTTTGTATTGAGGATGTTCACACTTGATCATCAAACCACCCCCCAAGTAGCCAGTCACTCTAGACACGCCTACTTCATAAATACTACTAATATGGAGATGAATAGTGTTAATAATGGAGTAACTGTATGAGTGTCTGTTGATCCCAACTCCACATAAATAAACTCCTCCATCATCTGGTGTCACAGCAGTGATCATCACACTGAAGAAGTTCCATCTGTTATCATACATGCTGAATCTTTCTTTCTGATACCATGTGTCAGTAGTGGAGATCACCTCATCAATGATGTCATTTTTTTTTGAATATGATTTTTCTAGAATTCCTTTGATCCTTTGAATATTCACAGCTGAGATGAGCAGTTTGTCCACCATTTACTCTCACACTCTTTGATGCTCCACAACATGAATCTGTCAACGTTCAAGTTTCATTAATGATCTGGGAGAACTACATAACAATATGAATCAAAGAAAACATGGAAAGATGGATCTGATTCACAGTTTGTTTACTTACTAATAATATGGAGATGAACAGTGTTAATAACAGAGTAACTGTATGATTGTCTGTCGATCCAAACTCCACATAAATAAACTCCTCCATCATCTGGTGTCACAGCAGTGATCATCACACTGAAGAAGTTATTGTGTCTGTCATCAGAAATACTGAATCTTTCTTTCTTCTTCCATCTGCTGTAAATCGTCTCAATTGAGTCTTTTTCTTCTTTGAATATGATCTTGACATCATTAATATGATTCTGTGAATATTCACAGCTGAAATTGGCAGTTTCTCCAACATTCACCATCACTCTTGACACTTTACAGCATGAGTCTGTCATTCACAAAATAAAGTAATACATTTCATTTATATATAAGCTTTGAGATTAGCAGTAGTTTTACTACACAAAAATTTTGATATTAAAATGACTGACCTTCTTTCACATTCAGAGTCATATAAATGGTCCATTTGCCTTCAACACTTATCTTGTATCTTCCAGCATCATGTTTATTTATATCTCTGATGAAGATCATGAGTTTTCCCTCATTGTTTCGAAACAGTGTGAATCTTTCCTCATTAATCCATTCATCATATTTATTATAATGTATTATTGTTCTCCACTTATTTAATTTGATCATATATTTAGCAGAGTCACTGAACCAAAGTTTCCCAGAATCAACCAGACTGCTTCCTCCAGAATATCCAATCACATCAATATCTGTTAATGCATCTGTCAATCAGATTGATACTGTGATCAGAAAGATGAGGAACAGAAAACAGCATCATTACTGCAGTGATGAAAGAGAAAAGCTCTGACCTGGGATCAGGTAGAAAGTGAAGAAGATGAGGAGGATCTTCATTGTGACTTGAGTTCAGTCTTCTTTATGCTGAATGATCTCTGTGTGAATCTCTCTGTCTCTACATCTGTCTGCTTTAGTTACTTCCTCTTTATTCAGCTCTTTATCAGTAATGAGCAGCTTTACTGACTCCTCCCACATCACCACTGACTGAATATCTCATTAATCACACTGAAAGAGCGCCACCTACTGGAGGATACAGTGTCTTACACTGAGAGCTCATACTGTATAAGGACACTGAATATCACATTAATCACACTGAAAGAGCGCCGCCTACTGGAGGATACAGTGTCTTACACTGAGAGCTCATACTGTATAAGGACACTGAATATCACATTAATCACACTGAAAGAGCGACACCTACTGGAGGATACAGTGTCTGACACTGAGAGCTCATACTGTATAAGGACACTGAATATCACATTAATCACACTGAAAGAGCGCCACCTACTGGAGGATACAGTGTCTGACACTGAGAGCTCATACTGTATAAGGACACTGAATATCACATTAATCACACTGAAAGAGCGACACCTACTGGAGGAGACAGTGTCTGACACTGAGAGCTCATACTGTATAAGGACACTGAATATCACATTAATCACACTGAAAGAGCGCCACCTACTGGAGGATACAGTGTCTGACACTGAGAGCTCATACTGTATAAGGACACTGAATATCACATTAATCACACTGAAAGAGCGCCACCTACTGGAGGATACAGTGTCTGACACTGAGAGCTCATACTGTATAAGGACACTGAATATCACATTAATCACACTGAAAGAGCGACACCTACTGGAGGAGACAGTGTCTGACACTGAGAGCTCATACTGTATAAGGACACTGAATATCACATTAAACACACTGAAAGAGCGCCACCTAGTGGAGGAGACAGTGTCTGACACTGAGAGCTCATACTGTATAAGGACACTGAATATCACATTAATCACACTGAAAGAGCGTCATCTACTGGAGGATACAGTGTCTGACACTGAGAGCTCATACTGTATAAGGACACTGAATATCACATTAATCACACTGAAAGAGCGCCACCTACTGGAGGAGACAGTGTCTGACACTGAGAGCTCATACTGTATAAGGACACTGAATATCACATTAATCACACTGAAAGAGCGTCATCTACTGGAGGATACAGTGTCTTACACTGAGAGCTCATACTGTATAAGGACACTGAATATCACATTAATCACACTGAAAGAGCGCCACCTACTGGAGGATACAGTGTCTGACACTGAGAGCTCATACTGTATAAGGACACTGAATATCACATTAATCACACTGAAAGAGCGTCATCTACTGGAGGATACAGTGTCTGACACTTTCATACATGTTTCGTGTTCTCTCTCTAAGGATAAATGTTTCTGAAGTGCATTTCATTATTTAAAGGTTCCACTAGAGGGCGTTAGTAAACTGAACATGTACAGGTGCATCTCAACAATTTAGAATGTGGTGGAAAAGTTCATTTATTTCAGTAATTCAACTCAAATTGTGAAACTTGTGTATTAAATTAATTCAATGTACACAGACTGAAGTAGTTTAAGTCTTTGGTTCTTTTAATTGTGACGACTTAGGCTCACATTTAACAAAACCCACCAACAAATTAGAATATGGTGACATGCCAATCAGCTAATCAACTCACAACACCTGCAAAGGTTTCCTGAGCCTTCAAAATGGTCTCTCAGTTTGGTTCACTAGGCGACACAATCATGGGGAAGACTGCTGATCTGACAGTTGTCCAGAAGACAATCATTGACACCCTTCACAAGGAGGAGAAGCCACAAACATTCATTGCCAAAGAAGCTGGCTGTTCAGAGAGTGCTGTATCCAAGCATGTTAACAGAAAGTTGAGTGGAAGGAAAAAGATGCACAACCGACCGAGAGAACCGCAGCTTTATGAAGATTGTCAAGCAAAATCGATTCAAGAATTCTTGACAAATGACTCTTTGTCATTTCAGCACCAGATAATTCAACAAACTCATCATATAGATCATTTCAAACACTTATTAGTGCCATATAAAAGACTGACTTAAAATGCATGGCATCCCATTAAAAACAAAACAAAACATTATAACTTGCTTAAACCATTTTTTTATTACCAGACACAACTCACAAGTTTATCTTTGAATTGTATACATTGCCAATTACACCTACATTTATATATAGATATTTAAAATGTAACAAATATCTTACATTTGTTTTATCCTTCTTTGTCTGTTAGAGTACACTTTAACATTCTGGACTGTGGCATAGACATAACTTTTAAGAATACAAGTAAAAAACAAACAAACAAGATTTATGAGAATTTCCATCTGTCATAAAACCCTTCACTTTCCCGCCATCTTTGAGTTTTCTTTGCCCGTAGGTCACATGGATGCAGGTGAATAGAGTGTAAAATCTACTGTGACTGAAACTTTACACTCTGTGACTCGTTTTCAACACACTGCTTCAAAACACTATATGGGTCAAATTAAACATCCAAACTAAGCACAATGCGTTTTGTTCTCATGTCTTCAGACTGAAGGTCAAGAATGTTGTCAGACATGTTTCCAAGTTGTCACTTTTGGGAAATTCTTACCTTTTAAACCAGAAAGACAAGTAATAAGTTTACCTAACAATTCTATTAAACTGTGATCGTTTGTCTGGAACTGTGTACAGATAACAGTGTCTTTATGATGTTTAGCATCCATAATGACTGTAAAGATGTCCTGATGTTGACTGTAGATACAAGTGCTGTTGTCTTTGTGTTGATGATGTTCGTCACTGGATCGTCCTGAGCGCTGTGGCGTCTCCACAAATCTGTTTACTCAGGACAGATCGCTCACTTGGGACAAAAGAAAATATGTAATATTGAATTCAATGTTTATTATTCTTCCAAATGCACTGGGGGACAAAAATACTTATTTATTTTCTCATTCACATATATAAATATTTTAACATTCTTACAACTTTTCTATCTTAAAAATACTTTATTTTTTTTATCAGTTAACTATTTAAATATTAAATCATCATTGTAATGGCATGCAACAATGTTTATGCCATAGCAGACACAGCGACCCAATGACAAAACAATTTCACACATAATTGCATGCCAAGGAGTGCACAAAAATATCTGTGAAATTTAACTTAATTCAAGATATTTTCACTGGAAACAAGTAACTGTATTAAATGACATAAGTAACAACAGTCAGATGATCATTTTAAACCAAATGTAAACTTGTTTGACACAGTTTCCTTTCTTAAAAAATAAATGATTGATTCAACTTCCACAATGGAGAGAAAGAAAAATATGAAACATCCATATTTTAGAAATAAATGCATAGATTGATTATTATGCAAATGTCACTCACCTGTCTGAACTAATTAACTCAAAATCCACCATCTCCGCATCCACCTCCACCACCATCTCCACATCCCTCCTCCACCATCTCCACATCCACCTCCTCCACCACCGCCTCCTCCGAAGCCTCCAGAAATAGAGGCTCCACAGCTTCCATAATCAATATCACGTTTTCCAGCACCACCCCGGCTGTTTGAAGATTTATTAACATTGACGTGTCTGTGACTTTTCTGACCACGACTACTGCTTTTACATTTGCAGTCCTTCTCACAGTTCTTACATCCTGCTCTACTGCTCTTTGAACCCATTGCTTGTCTAGAAGGTTTGAGTGATGAGTTTGAATCAGCAAGCTCCTAACCCTGGTGTCGGTCAGCATGCAGTTTGTATTTAAGGTCTTTCATGAGCGTATCGAGTATATGAAGTAGGCGTTTGCAGCCAGTTGACTAATTATCTCACATGACTAAAATGAGCTGAATATGCTCCTGCCCAACCTCATATTTAGGCAACAGCACATTTCATCCTGTGACATATTTTCTCCTCAGGCATTTGGTGCTGGAATTCAATCTATGTCGACATGTCATTCTTTATCTCTGTTGAGATCTGTATGATTTGCTTAGAAATAAAATCACAGTTAAAGGCTACTTTCTAACAACTATGGAGTAGCTTGACCTCCATATAATGGCTTGATCCACTCTGAAAGAAGTCAGAATGTATAGCGGAGGTCAGAAGTTAATTTCAAATAAATATAGTTTTTATGAATAACGAAGAAATAAAACTGATCAATTCATGTTCACGGTTTTCATTTACAAATGTCACAATATTTTCCTGTATGTCACCCCATGATGGATATCTAGATCTAGAAGTTACGTGAGTCACTCACACAAGTTCTTCTGTACAGAATGATATTTTTTCCCTAAGGCCTGAACATTTTTGCAATTGGTTTCAATGGGAGTGCCACGTATTTAAAAATTCCATCAGCATAACGAGGCGTTGAGTATCTATTTTGCACTGAGCACTTGGCTTTTTTATTTCCAGAAGGTGAAGGTTGAACAATTTTCAACTTTAGGAAAATGCAGTGCTCATCACTTCTTACCCTGCTGTCCAATCAGAGCGTCGGAGGGGTGGGACAATTAGTGCCACACCGACCAACCAACATCCTGCATGGCAGAATCTGTTCTGTGCTGTTGTTTTTTATTGATTTCTTTTTTAAATAAGCAAATAATTTGCATTTTTTTTTAGATATTAATAGTTTAATTTAGCAAATAGTTTTCTGATTTTAATATTCTAATATCAGTTGCTGATTTTTTTTTCTTTGTTTAAGCAAATGTATTCAGTATTTGCTCTGATACAGGCCAAACTGGTCTTAAAAATATCAGCAGCCATTTGAAATAAGAGCCAACCACTGCATTTTAATCATGATCCAAAACAAAGGTGTATTTTACACAGACCTACGCATAGTTCAATAAACAAATTCAGATTTTAGTATAAGAAATCACTTATTAGAGAAGCTAATTTGCTCATTTTTCCATAGCAACAGATCATGTACCTTAAACCTGCACATGTCTTTTTTTTAAAACATGGATCTCACTTCTGCCGGTTTAAAATACGTGACTGTCCTAATTTGAGGCTGAATTAAATATTAAATATTTCAACAGTGAAACAGTATTCTGAAGTCAAAATATATGGAACCCTTTGGTATATAATACATAATTATCAAATAATTATATTTGAAATAAAGGACTTATTTCGAACCTGAATCTGTAGGCCTATTCTAAAGTGAAAATATCGGGAACCAATTAGTAATTAATAAATCATTATTAGATGATTCTGCAAGAATTAGGATACTTAGAACCTGAAACAGTATTCTAAAGTGAAAATATAGGGAACCCATTAATAATTATTAAATAATTATCAAATAATTGTGCAGGACTTATTTCGAACCTGAAACAGGCCTATTCTAAAGTGAAAATATAGTGAAATACCTTAAGTAGTTAATAAATAATGAATTTGGAGGAAAGTGCAGTTATCTTCCCTGTGTTAACTTAGGTGTCAACACAACAGACTGTACTGTATCTGTATAAGTTGGATAGTTAGGGAAAGACAGTGGAGTCGGGGTTCCTTTGTGAAGCAGATTTCCTACAGAACATGCACACAAGGCAATTATTTACCATACATGCAAAAACATAAGAGGTGAGACCCAGAAACGTGTTTTCACCATTTCACCAACTTTACAGGAGGGCCAAAACAAAAACTTCCCATAGGTTGATCTGACTTTGTGCACTGATTTCAATCGTTTATAATACAAATGTGTATACTCATGGATGACAGTATACTTTTGCCTGTAGAAAGAGCTCATCAAGAGCTTTCATTTGATATATATAATGAA
>CM050416.1:38403935-38471492 GCA_027564155.1 Gymnocypris eckloni scoliostomus
TTAGTGGATTAAGTATATTTCCATGAAGCCTCGTCAGTTTAGCGACGGCAATACGGCGCTCTTCAAGTGTACTCGGATGCACGGGTTAATTCCATTTAAACAGTATCTGGTCAGAATAAACTCGGATGCGCCTATACCTCTGACTTTTGATTTAATGTTACTTTAAACAAGGATTTGACCAATCCAAAGCTATTACAAGTGTTGCACATTGACCTACTAACATATCTGATAGTGGCCAAAAACCTTTACTGAAGTAAAGATTGAACTAAAGTTCTGAGCTCAAGTTATCCATGTCTATGATTGTGTATGTATTAAGCAAATCTTAGATACATAACCATAATTACCTCTGACTGATTGACCGGACCTGACGAGATTGTGTCCGTGAGACCTGACTGAAAAAACAGGGCCTCTGAGCGATATAGTTTTACATCTGAGCGGGTAAAGTATTAACTGAAAAGAATAATCAATCATTCGTTCATATTTTAATGATGCACAGATATCATTAAAACCTTTTTCATTTATGAGTCAGATGAAATAACGAGATAAAATATATAAGAAGAAGTGTTCCATTTAATGTTCTTGTTGTGTCTTGAAAAGGAAAGACTATGTATAAAGCTTCACTCCGCTGAACGACTGCCGTCATTGGGTCGATCGAGGCGGGCCTTACACAGCTGTGAATGAATGTAAAGTGAAATCTGAGGTAGTATATTACAAACCGTGTTATTTAGAAAGTATCGAGCATTGAAGTTAGATATGTTTTCAGCTTTGAAATCAACAATGGTAAGTTAAATTCAGACTGACAGACTTGAGCTATAATACATGTAACAGCGATTACGTAATCAGCATACAACAATCTAGTAACTGTAATCTGTTACAGTTTTATCATAAAACAAAGTATTCAGATTACAGTTACATTTTCTAAAAAGTGGGAATACTATCAGGATTACTTTAGTTTAATTTAAAATTAAATAAAAGAGTTTTTGAAAATATATTGTAATAAATTCCAGTTACACAGTAAACTCCCCAGAGTAAAATTAACTCTATTCAGAGAAAATTCGGACCATCTCTAAACAGAGTTAAATTAACACTGAAGCAGAGTTAAAGTTAATGAGTTAATTAAGTGACTAATTAAATGATGATTGAGCATTAGTGATGGACAGATGCTGTTAACAAGCAGAATCACTGAAGAAAAGAGAAACACAAGAACTACAACTGACTTCAGCCACAGATGAAATCAACTGAAATAAAATAAGACATTAATATCTCAAGATCTGATTAAACAACTCCACAAACAGCATCACCAGCTTCACTCATTACTAACCAGACTGAGTTAATTTCTGTCACATGTCTACAGAAGCTCTTACTGAGAATCACAGAGGATCAGATGGTGATGTTTGACTTGGTGTTACGAGCACTTCCTCTGTCTGTTTCCCTCTTCAAGATTAATCGCTTTATGTATTCCCCAATTGTAAGTCGCTTTGGATAAAAACATCTGCAAAATGACTAAATGTAAATGTGTCAAAGCACTTAACAGTATCAAATTGGAGGATAAAGCATCAGTAATGTATAATAATGAGATTAAACACTCAATTTTCATTTAAAGGCATTTCATTATTGAATTCAGAGATGTCATTGTCTAGCTCATTTTAATTGAAACAGTATCTGTGAAATCAAATTGACCATAATCGCTAGACATTAAGTGATTCATTTAATTTATCCAAATCAAATTAAAATTAAACCCTTTTATTTTTTGGCAAACAAAGTGCTGCACAACAGAGGTTTATTGTTCAAATTAAAAGAAAACAACTGGGATCAATCCTTTAAAAAAAAAAAAAATGTATTAATATGTATTAGTAGTAGCATCGAGTCTTAAGACTGCTGTTAACGCTAATCTAAACCTTTATTTTGACAGGTTTCCATGAGGAACTTGCAGCTGCTATGTATCGTGTGATATGATGGTAGTATTCTAAAATTAAACCGTAAAATGCTAATGAAATGACTCTCAGAGCAGCAGTGTGTTAATATCTGTTATTAGTTATTATTATTAAATGCTCGGAGCGTGGAGGGGAAAGTCTTGATGCTCCACTGAGCTCACATACTCTGCCGGATACTGTCACACAAATGTGGCTTTTTGGTAATGACTGTCCTCCTACAGGATTTAACACAGAGTAACAGCTCACTACCAGTTACAAAAGACACTGTAACAGTCTGTCACAGGCAATTCTAGTTGCATTTTTCATCAATTCATTTCTTAAATTATACTTTGACTATGTTCTGGCCCGCTATCCAGAGGTAGTGAAAGTCAAGGGAACGTATATTGTTTCCAGGTACAAAGTCATAAAAACCTTTTATCTGTGAAGCGTTCTGTGTAAATACAAAAAAAGATCAAGGGCTTACCCATTTTAACTTTGAGAGTAACTTTAGTGATGACGTGAGCGCCACACCAGTATATCCCAGAATCCTCTTCTCTCAGATCAGTGATGTTCACAGTAAAGACTCCAGCAGATGCTTCATCACTGAAAGAGAATCATCATCTCTGATCGCTCCAATGAAACTCCATCCTTCACACACATGGATTCATGTGCTTTGCAGAAGATGTTCTGATGTTTGCACTGGATTGACACGTGTCTCCTTCATACTTAGTCAAGTTCAGCTCTGGAAATGATTACAAACAGAACATCAATTCACAGCCGTAGCTTCACATATTCAGAAGAATAGACCCTCCTCACCCTCGTTCATGATGACCATCAGATGAGTGTAAAGATAATTGAGGTCTGTTTCTGATGTAACAGCACACCAGTATTTCCCAGCATCCTCTGCTGTCAGTCCAGTGATGGTCCCATGAACACACTTGCAGAGCGTATCTTTCAGAGTAAGTCTGTCAGTCTTGGTCTCTTTCTCTTCTCTCACAGTCTCACTGAGATGATTTCTGTCTCTAGTGAGACTTCCCCTTACAGAGAGACTTTGTGTTTGATTTATAGATTGGATCATAAGGGCAGATGATCTCAGCAGATTCTCCTTCACGACTCACTACTGGAGGCACTAAAAACAAACACAGATTTAACACATTATTCTGAATAGACAGTATTTACAGTGAAATCATCTGAACGGACTCACTGATGAGGTTGAGCTGAATTCTCGTGGTCAGGGAGATGAAAGTCAAATATGTGTCTCTGGTTTCTGCTCCGCACCAGTAAACTCCAGCATCTCTCACGCTCACATTACTGATGCTCACTGTAAAATCTCTCTCTTCATTTCTCTCAGATGAACCTCTCATTTGTGTCACTTTAGATGAGCTGATGTTCTGACAGATGTGATTATAAGTGTGATTATCATCCTCTTTGCAAAAATGAACTTCATATGCCTCTGGGATCTGACAGATGATGTTGACTTCTTCACCAAGATACACAGATTCAGTCACATTCTGTAGATATTTTGCATCTATAAACCAAAATACACTACATGATAATCAGAACAAATACTTCATATACAACACAAAATATTTCTGGTCTCTCACCGTGACGCTCAGCTGAAGTTGACTGAAGATCTCAGTATAGTCAGATACTTTCACTCCACATCTGTATGTTCCTTCATCTGCAGCTTTCAGCTCTCTAAAAAACACCATCAGGACTCCTGCTCTGGTGTCGTCATATAAAGAAACATCTCCATTCTCCATCCATTCATCCTGAACTCCTGGATTCTTCCTCTCTGAACATCCGTCTGATTCATTACAGATGTATTTTGGCTGGGTTTTGTATTGAGGATGTTCACACTTGATCATCAGGCGACATCCCGAGAAACCGCTCACTCTAGACACTTTAGCTGTCAATCACATATCTATAACAATTATTGACACTGATATATTAATTTATTCTAGGACACAGAGATTCTTCTCACATTAATCACACTGAAAGAGCGCCACCTACTGGAGGATACAGTGTCTGACACTGAGAGCTCATACTGTATAAGGACACTGAATATCACATTAATCACACTGAAAGAGCGCCACCTACTGGAGGATACAGTGTCTGACACTGAGAGCTCATACTGTATAAGGACACTGAATATCACATTAATCACACTGAAAGAGCGCCACCTACTGGAGGATACAGTGTCTGACACTGAGAGCTCATACTGTATAAGGACACTGAATATCACATTAATCACACTGAAAGAGCGCCACCTACTGGAGGATACAGTGTCTGACACTGAGAGCTCATACTGTATAAGGACACTGAATATCACATTAATCACACTGAAAGAGCGTCATCTACTGGAGGAGACAGTGTCTGACACTGAGAGCTCATACTGTATAAGGACACTGAATATCACATTAATCACACTGAAAGAGCGTCATCTACTGGAGGATACAGTGTCTGACACTGAGAGCTCATACTGTATAAGGACACTGAATATCACATTAATCACACTGAAAGAGCGCCATCTACTGGAGGATACAGTGTCTGACACTGAGAGCTCATACTGTATAAGGACACTGAATATCACATTAATCACACTGAAAGAGCGCCACCTACTGGAGGATACAGTGTCTGACACTGAGAGCTCATACTGTATAAGGACACTGAATATCACATTAATCACACTGAAAGAGCGCCATCTACTGGAGGATACAGTGTCTGACACTGAGAGCTCATACTGTATAAGGACACTGAATATCACATTAATCACACTGAAAGAGCGTCATCTACTGGAGGATACAGTGTCTGACACTGAGAGCTCATACTGTATAAGGACACTGAATATCACATTAATCACACTGAAAGAGCGCCACCTACTGGAGGATACAGTGTTTTACACTGAGAGCTCATACTGTATAAGGACACTGAATATCACATTAATCACAGTGAAAGAGCGACACCTACTGGAGGATACAGTGTCTTACACTGAGAGCTCATACTGTATAAGGACACTGAATATCACATTAATCACACTGAAGAGCGCCACCTACTGGAGGATACAGTGTCTGACACTGAGAGCTCATACTGTATAAGGACACTGAATATCACATTAATCACACTGAAAGAGCGCCACCTACTGGAGGATACAGTGTCTTACACTGAGAGCTCATACTGTATAAGGACACTGAATATCACATTAATCACACTGAAAGAGCGACACCTACTGGAGGATACAGTGTCTTACACTGAGAGCTCATACTGTATAAGGACACTGAATATCACATTAATCACACTGAAAGAGCGCCACCTACTGGAGGATACAGTGTCTGACACTGAGAGCTCATACTGTATAAGGACACTGAATATCACATTAATCACACTGAAAGAGCGTCACCTACTGGAGGATACAGTGTCTTACACTGAGAGCTCATACTGTATAAGGAAACTGAATCAAATCGTTCAGCATTATTTAATCATCCACAACAGGACACAATTATAATTTGCATGCACATAATATAATTTACATATAATTTAGGTGACCCAAGTAAACTTTAAATTATTTAAATTAATTAAAACAACAAAACATGATGAAAATGTAAAAAACCCAAAATAACATGAAATAATTAATTCATACATAAACCTATGTTTCTATAGTTAACACATCACATTTCTGTAATATTACAAAATCAATGATAAAATGTAACAAAGAAATGCACATACTCAGTTTCTACACCAATTCAATTAGCTGTGTATTAAATCAATCGAATTGGGGGGTGCGCATTCTGACACGTGATGAACTGAAGAACAGATCAGCACCTGATGAGCATAAGAAAACAGCTAAAAGCTTCTCACAGCACTGCTCTGATCTGATCTGATCTCTCTGCATTACATCACCACATATATAATATCATAGCGAGATCTAACAAGAGTCAAGGGCAATAGCCCAACTAAAGCAAACACTGATCTCCATGAGGGTGGCATCATTTTAACCAATACAACATCAACATCTGATCCTCTGTAATTCTCAATAACAGCAGGTGTTCATCACTAATGCACAACCATCATTTAATTAGTCTCTTAATTATCTCATTAACTTGAACTCTTAGAGGACTTGGGATTTGCCTCGAGACTTGTTTGTGACTTGAAATGAATGATTTGGTTCCTCCTCTGGTGAAATCAGCTGCTGAGTTCATGGGTGGAATAAACACATGACAGGACTTTTACTTTCTGACCCACTGAAAGCTCCAGTGCATAAAGCACTTATGTCTGTCTTACAAATGTACTGCAAATGCTCTAAAGCAGGGGTTCCCAAACTCGTTCCTGGAGCCTCCCCAACACTGCACTTTTTGCATGTCTCCTTTATCAATCACACCTGATTCAACTCATCAGCTCATTAGTAGCAACTCCAAGACCTGAAATGGGTGTGTCAGACAAAGGAGACATACAAAATGTGCAGTGTTGGGGAGGCTCCAGGAACGTGTTTGGGAACCCCTGCTCTAAAGCATTGCTTCCCAAACCTGTCCTGGAGGACTCTCTGCCCTGCAACTTTTGTATGTCTCCCGTATCTAACACACCTGATTCCACTCATCAGCTCGTTAATAGAGACTGCAAGAACTAAATTGGGTGTGTCTGATTAGGGAGACATACAAAATGAGCAGGGCAGGGGGTCCTCCAGGACAGGCTTGGGAAGCACTGCTCTAAAGAACGCTGAAAGCAAACAGAAATGAGACATACTTCTTTCTGTTTGCAGCTTGTTAGTCATGCTTGTCAGGATTTTTAAGCAGACTCGGGTACGGTTCGCGGGTGCGCACCCGAGGTCGGAAGACAGCTTTCACATCATCCAAACGAACCGAACTCTGACGTTAATCAAACCTGGGTGCGCATCAAAAGTGCTAGTGTGAAAGCACCCTAATTCTAGCTTGCAAAGTCAGATTGTGCAGAGGACTCATCTGATTCCTGTAGTCTTGTTCTGATGGCCGTCCATGTGACAAAACGCTTTTGTCATTTAAAAATGTTTCAGACTTCAAAAGTAAGTTTAAAATATATAGCAAAAGGAGTATCACTGAATGACTGTAAGTAACACAAATAATGAATGAATGAATGAATGATGTATTTATATACATGCCAAAGACAATGTGAAAAAGGCTGGTCAGGCAGTGAGATGACTGATAGCAACGTATTCACTGTAATCCTGATTATTCTTCAGTCTAACACTGTCAGGACAGTCTGCTTTCTTCTGGAAATTCACCACGGCGTAATTCAGATCCTCAGCAGATGTGATCAAGATCTTAGAGTCTTTCTGAACTGTAGCATAAACACAGTCAGGAGAAACAGAGGGGTTTGTGGGTAATTGTTTCGGAGTGTGTGTTATGTTCTCATAATCACAGCCAGTGTGAGAAACCTGCAGAGAGACAGATACGTTATTTACAGCTCTGAAGATTTACACGAGGGTAAACATTAGAATTATTCTCATTATGAATAAAAATCGACATATTTTAACTAACCAGTTCATGTTTTCCTGCTCCAGTCTGAGACGACAAATCACCGCCTACCAAAAACAAGAGTCTTAAATTAATAACATAATTTCACATTTAAACGCTGATGTCTAATGGAAATTATTTCACATATATCATCAAATATCTGTATTTTGTAGTTGTAGCCATTAGGTGGCGAAATAATCACAGTGAAAAAGCACATCTTAATTTTAAACCTGATATGAATGGGAGTTTCTGTATTTAATGACTCGGTACAGTACAGTATGTATGCAATTACTTCCGTTTCTGTTTGGATGGCCATCCAGCCAACAGCTGGATTTCCAGTCACTCCTAACGTAATCTGACTTCAAACGCCTTACCATGTTAATTTACACATGCAATTGTGTTGCAAACAACATTTTGGTAAAACCCCTACACAACTCTGACCACTACTTCATAACATTTAACCTACATCTTGCTACTTGTGAGCCACCAACACCTCTACCGGTTACCTTTTAGATGAAACCTTCGTTTCTTTTCACCCTCACATCTTTCCTCTGTAGTGTCCTCCTCTCTTCCGTCACCTACCATTTCTTACCAGGTAAGCATAGGCTCGCTTCCGGTTTGTCGTTGACGCGTGTTCTGAGCTGAATCTCCGCCAAGCCAATTGTTTATCGTCTATTTTCTATCTTAAATTCCGATTTTATACACAGAAATTTGTGTTTCTATAACGTGTGAATATATCCCCGATCGCATTCTGCAACGAGAATAATCAGAGCGGCTTGTTATCATAAGTTTTATTTTGATTTCCCAAGTCCGCTATTAGCTTATAGCCTGTTAGCAAAGCCAGCGCGGGTTCCGCTTAACACAGCTAATACCCCTTTTTCACACGCATACACACATTTAACATTGTTTCACTGTTACTTGCTTAAATGGCGGATTCGTGTCTACCTTTGTGTGCAGGTGAGGACACGTTCGAGCTGCATTCGCGCAGCTCGAGCTGGAGGCCGTGGAGAGCGGATCCACGAGCTGCTTGGGAAACAGGCCCAGCTGAGGAAGCGGATAGCAACGCTGGAAACATCTCGGGCTGACGCTCATAAGTCCGGTAAGTATGCAACGCTGCTAACACTCCACCACCTCTACTCCGTGTGTTTCTCTGCACAGGCCCGTGCACCGGGACACGATCGTCACAGATGGCCTTCACTCCGGCGCCGGAAACCACGGACCCTGGGTGCAGCAGCGGAAGGCGATCCAGGCCCCGGGACGACTTCTCCCCTCCGGTCTTGACATCTCATCCCGGAACCGCTTCGCCCCTCTCTGCGAGACGGAGCGTGACGCTGTGGTCATCGGAGACTCAATCGTCCGGCATGTCCGTGCTACGTTAGCTGAAGGTAAAGTGCACACTCATTGTCTCCCTGGTGCTCGTGTTCTTGATGTTTCTGCGCAGATACCCGCGATCCTGAAGGATGGCGAGGCGTTGCAGCTGTTGTGATTCACGCGGGGCTAACGACACCAAGCTGCGGCAGGCGGAGACACTGAAGAGGACTTCAGGAGCCTGATCGAGACGATACGCAGCACATCGCGCCAGCGGCGATGATCATGTCAGGACCTCTTCCCCACGTGTCGGCGAGGACACGAAACGGTTCAGTAGACTGTTTGCTTTAAATGAATGGTTGTTTTCATGGTGTACAGAGCAGAAAATTCTCTTTGTCAATAATTGGAATCTTTTCTGGGAGCGTCCTAGGCTATTTCGTGCTGATGGCCTGCATCCCAGCAGAGTCGGTGCGGAACTCCTGTCGGACAACATCACCAGGGCCTTCGCTCTATCTGACTAGTAAGCCAATTCTCCAATAACAGCTATGATGACTTTTGTTCTACCCACTTAAATGATAAAGGTACTTGCAGTGTCCAATCTATACAGACTGTGTCTGTTCCCCGAATAGTGAGTTCAAAATATAAATTTAATGCAGGATCTAGAACAAATCTGATCGTGATTAAACCAGAAAAATGCAAAATAAATGAACAAAAACAATTTTTAAAACTTGGGCTCCTAAATATCCGATCACTCACACGAAAGCAGTTATTGTAAATGAAATAATCACAGATAATAGTTTTGATGTACTCTGTCTGACTGAAACCTGGCTTAAAACAAATGATTATTTTGGTCTAAATGAATCTACTCCACCAAGCTACTGTTATAAGCACGAGCCTCGTGAGACTGGTCGTGGCGGCGGTGTCGCAACAATATATAGTGATATTCTCAATGTTACTCAGAAAACAGGATACAGGTTTGACTCATTCGAAATACTTATGCTCAATGTTAAACTGTCAGATAAGCAAAATAAATCTGTCCTATCTCTTGCTCTGGCTACTGTGTATAGACCGCCAGAGACCATATACAGATTTTCTAAAAGAATTTGCAGATTTCCTCTCAGACCTATTGGTTACTGTTGATAAAGCACTAATTGTTGGAGATTTTAACATTCACGTTGATAATACAAATGATGCGTTAGGACTTGCGTTTACTGACCTAATAAACTCTTTTGGTGTCAAGCAAAATGTCACCGGGCCGCATCGTTTTAATCATACGCTAGATTTAATAATATCGCATGGAATTGATCTAACTGATATTGTCAAGTTCTGTGATGTTTTGACTGACCATTTCAGCTCTGCCCAAACTTGACAAACTGCTTAATCTCTGAAGGATTATAAAGGACAAATCAAATCTGTTCACTTTTTTCCACTTTATTTTCTTAAAGCTGGTTTGATAATAGGGATGGAACAGAATAGGTTGATAACCTTTCAGATACACAAACAAAAGACATGAATTAGTTACAAATAAATCTCAATAACACTTTCTCAAAGTAATAATTGTAATAATTAAACAATACACATGCTTAGAGTAACGTTACTTCCAAGTTCAACGATCACATGATAAAGTCTTTAACTATTTAACTTAAATTGCACGTTACAACCCAAGCAAAAGTCATATACAACATGACCTCAACACATTCAATCACATTCTGTCCTACCAGTTGCGTCTTTGGATGATGAGGAGCTGTGGTCATAGTATCTCTTCAGGAACGGGTGAGCGGGCCAACCGAGCTCTTACCAAACATTTCAATGCCATGCCTTCCCTTTGGGTGCGATAAATATGGTCCCAAGAGCACTTCCTGAAAAGTTGGTTCCACCAACTTTGTTGCATGATCTCCCTGTAGGTTGGGAGTACCTGAGTGTCCTGGGTGAACCTAGGTTGGAGTGCTCAATACTCCTTGTAACTATGAATTACACCACACCTCCCACTTGACCTCCTGGTTCTTCAACCCAAGGAGGTCACACCAGTACTGTGATGTGTTGGATTTAGTCACTCCATTTTTTGATCCTGTTGCTGCTGCTGCTCTTCAATTGGAAGCAGGACAACTATCCGTCTGACATCCCTGTGAAGAACTGTTGCAGGTATCTTGGTTGAGTGTTTCTTCATTTTTTGAGTGGGCTTCACGGTTGCGACTGGGTAGCTGGGGAAGGATCGGTATACATCCTCACACCCTTCCTGTCAGTGTTGACATCAATGACTCTGGCAAGCCTGAACTGACTTCTCAAGGCGTTCTGGTCAGCCAGCCAGATGATATCCCCAATAGCCACATTCCTGTGAGCTGTGTGCCATTTGGTCCGGACAAACAGGTTCGGTCCGGCTAACTGGCTCCATTTCCTCCAGAATCGGTCAACTTCTGTTTGGATGGTTCTTAATCTCTTGTAAGAGTACCCTTCAAAGTCAAAGGTTCCTGGATCTCCTCTGGGTCCAGTTCTTCAGCAGAAGTGAATTTGGGCTGATGTATTCTACACAGTCCTCTCGGCTCCTGAGTCCTGGCATCGATGGTCGTTCATTACAGGTTGGAAGCCATATAAAGGAAAGTTTGAAACTCACCCCATGTGAAGACTCCATTACCCCAGATTTTGCAAGCCCGCTTCACAGTCCGGACAGCAGCTTCAGCAGGTGTTTCTGTGAGGTGAGTCTGCTGGATGGATCTTCCAGCTCCATTCTGTGCCGTGCTTGAGACTTCATTTTCAAGCTCTGATTTTTCCAGTCGGTCCAGAAACATATATAAAGCTCTCTGAGGGCAGGTCTGGCTCCAACAAAGTTCTTTCCAGGATCCGACCACAATTTCCTCGGATGTCCCTCTCAGTGCTGTGAATCGTTGGTAGGCTAACAGGAAGCCTTCAGCTGACTGGTCACTGACGAGTCTGTGTGCATAGCTCTGGACACCATGCAACAGAAGACAATTCACACTTTGAGTTTCACCTTCTTTCTCACCTCATCTTTCAGCCAGGTCAAATAAGTCCATATGTCGTTACTCAAATGGATTGGCTGGTGTTATTCGCTCGATGGAAGGTCACTCATGATCTGTTGGCATCTTTGGGCCTTGAGTCTCCTGCATGTCACACAGTTGTCCACGATCTTCTGAGCTAGTTTCCGGCCTCTTACCACCCATGCTTTCCTTCTCATCCAGGAGTGTGCCTCAGATTCCTTCATGATTTGCTCTGTGGGCCTCTTGAGCTAGAAGAGTGGATACCCATGATGTGCAGGGCAAGATTGGTCACCGCAGTTTTTCTTCATTAAAGATTTGGAATCTTCCTCCACAGAGCAAAAGTCCAGTGTTTCCATCTCTGACCACAGCAAGCCTGCTGAGTGTGGTGTTTGGCAAGGTTACCTCCTCTTGAGCCCAGGAAGAGATCCCTGAGCATCTTCACACTCCACGATGGTAAGTCTAGCTTCCTTGACTCTTGACTTGATCTCAAGAGCTGAAGAGAATTACCTTCCTCTTTGGCTTTCTCGTGGTTGAGGTTTTGGCCAGCACTTCTTCCACTTTGTGGCAGCTCTCCACACCCAGGCAATGACTCTCATCAACCTGTTTAAACTGCTGAACTTACTGATGTCAAGGATTTTCTCACTGGAGAACCGGAAGGTGGCCTCGGACCTGGATTTGGTGTCCTCTCACGCTAGGAGCTGCTTTGCAGGTCCTCGTTTTGGTCAGAGGTTGAAGACATTGCCATTTCACTGGCAGGTGAAGCATGTTGTGTTTTTTTCACCTGTGCTCGGGTCAGTGCTGCTGTAAAACATTTCCTTTGGAGCTTGTTTATACCTTCTTTGGCATCTGCAGCGACATCTTTGGCTGACTTTGTCGGCCTCCTCCACAGGTCGTTTCAGAAACTCTGGGCCATTTTGCCACACAGAGTTCTCTTTGAGGTCTTCTGGGGTTGCTCCTCTTGTTGTGAGGTCAGCAATGTTTTGCTCACCTGGAATCCACCTCCAGTCTTCAACTGATGTGGACTTCTGGATCTCTCCCACTCTGTTTGCAGGTTTGGTACCCATAACTGTCCTTTGGATTGCACCCAGCACAGTTTGACTGTCAGCAGATGTATACGCTCAACCTGCATCCCACTGTGCTTTTCAGAATGTATTTCCTGAGTCTTGCAGCGAGACAGCACCACAGACCTCAGCCTTCACTGGTTCTCCCTTTTGGTCTAGTGGTGTAAGCTTGGCTTTGGACTCAACAAGCCGGACCAGGATGCCTTGCTGCTCCCACCTGAAGTATGCAACAGCTCCATAGCTCTGGGCTCCCATCTGAGAATGTTATTCCCAGGGTTTCCAATCCTTTTGACTGGTGTGAGACTTCTATGGAAGGTAATTTGGTTGAGGCGTGTGTATTCCTCAAACAGGTGGATGGCTTCTTCTCTAAGTCTTTCAGACAGAGGTCTGTCCCATGTGTCTCGTGTTAGAGTTTTGCTCCAGCTTCTTGAAATGCTTTCCTGACTAGAATGGCTCCTTTCTGTTTGGCAGGTGTTGCAAGGCCTATTGGGTCATACAAACTTGCTACTTGGCTAAGCAGTTGTCTTCAGTCAGTGGGTTTGGAGTTTTTTCTCACCTCTTCTTGACCAGATTTTGGCTAATTCTCATCTTCTTTTTTTCTTGAGAAGTTTATCGAGTCATGAGGTAAAGTTTGTCTGGTTTGACCAGGTAACCAACTCCAAAGGGCTTTGTTGTCTCCTTCTCTCATTTGGTTGGGAGAATGAAGACTTGATTTAACAATGCCGGATGTTCTGATGTGAGCGTCTGCCTCCCACTTTGGCCTGACTGTACCTAGAGGAAGAATCCACCTGCCTTCAGAATTTCTTGACTTTTTGGTGGTTTTTGTCTAGCTTTTCCAGGTCATTATGGGATGTCAGGATGTCATCTACATAGGAATCTCTTCAAGGACTCTCCGCTCCTCCTCCAGATGAGAGAGAATATGGGCAGCTTTGTTGTCTCTCTCAAGCCAGTTGTGCGATGCACCCTGCTGGTCGATCGCCAATATTGACCCTGGTGATGGCATATTCCTCAATTTCTCCATCTTCATTGTTTCTCCAGAGAAATCTATGGAGGTGCATCTCTAGGTCTTCAAGCCACACAGAATTGTACATCTTCCTGATGTCACCGAGGCAGCATGGACTCTCCTGAACCTTAGTAGCACTGCTCGGATGGGATTAATACATCAGGCCCTTTCAGGAGAAGGTCATTCATGCTGATTCCTCTAAACTTCTCTGCTGTTCCACACCAGTCGGACAGGTGTTCACAGAGTGTGGGTTTGGCGCCACCAAGTGACTCACGCCATACTGGTCCTTTCCAGTCAGCAATGGTCTCTTTACTGAGCTTCTTTTGCTGCTCCCCTTTCCACCATCTCATGGACTTGACTTGTGTATGCAGCACACCACTCTGGTTCTTTCTTGAGCTGTTTCTCTGTCCTCAGAAACGTGGCCTCCACTGCATTTCTGTTGTTGTGCAGGGAACGGGTCTTCAATCCATATTTGTGTCCCAGTGAGGCTCCTGACATGCGCATCTGACTTCACATAGCTGAGGCCTTGCCTGATCATCTCAAGCCTTTCCTCGCTCAGAGTCATGTCTTTGCCTCCTGGTTGACAGTTACACACCGGCATCCTCCACACATGGGTTATGAGGCCACCAATGCTGTCCCACCTCCACCAGTCCAGAACTCTCTGCCAACAACAGTGCTTCTGGTTTCAGCTCTGGATTCTTGCATTTCAGCAATTTCTTGATACTTCACTGCTGTGATTCTCATTGATCGTGCAAATGAGTCTCAGAATTGTGCAAGGCCATGTCCACTCCTCACAGAGGTCTGGATGTGCTCGCCAACGGTTTTTCCTAAAGGGCTATCCCACAGGACCAGATCTCCTACTACCTTTACTCTCTGTGGAGCTAGTCTTCCTTCACGGTGGCTTATGAGAAGCTCAACATGTTCTGGTCTGTGAAGATCTTCCAGGTTGGTATCAGGGAAAAACTTCATTAGTTGCTGTGCTTTGATTACTCTGTGAACTTTTGCAATTTCATCAACCCATAACAGATCAGCTCATGAGCTTTCCGTGCCTCTAGGTGTCTTGACTCTTACCTTGAGTAAGTATCTTTTGGTCTTTACTTTCATGACCATGCCTCCAACGCCATGGACGACAAGCGTGACCTTTTCATCCGAGCTTCAGTCTGCTGGCACGGATATGAGTGATGTAGTTTATCTGATGCTAAGTCAATAAGAGTTCCAATTTTCTGTCCAGCGTTGGTGGTTACTTTGAGAAGCATAAGAATAACTGGTAACTCATGTGTGCTTGAGTCCATCACTCCAGGAAGGCTTCTTCCAGTGCAGTGAGATTTCGCAGCCATGTTGGTGAAGGCTCTCCTGAATTTTTCTGCCATGTCTGGGGTGAGTTCAGATATTAATTTATCTTGCTCCTCTGTGAATGTTTGCCTTCTGGTGCTGGGTTTTCCCACTTTCACAGATTCTTTCCCCTTGAATCCTCCTTTCAGGCAGAGAAAGAAATGGTGATCTGAAGAGCTTCCTCTTTTGCAGTCTCTGTTCTTGCACAGGTAAGTGTCTGTACATTCACCATCCTCTGCATGACATCTGAGGCATCTTCTGCATGCTCCCAGCCTTTCGACAGCATTTAGCTTCTCACCAGGCCTTAGTTCTTTGAACTGCTTACAAAAGAAGATCTTCTCACGGTGCTTTTCCTCTCCACATACAACACATCCTCCTATCCTCGTGGACTTTGTGGTGGCATACTTCTTCTCCAGGTACATAGCTTTCTTTTCAGGTTTTTCACCTACACCCAGTTGGTCTAGTTTCTCTAGAATGTCCTCTTGTGTCTTCAAGAATGTAAGAAGGATGTCAAAGTGATTATCAGGTGTGACTCCATTTCTTGGATTGACCATAAATGTCAGCCAGTCCCTCTTCATATTATCTGGCAGCTTGCTCTCTATGGATCTGATCACAAGGGGATTTTTTATGGCTCCAGTGCTTTCAAGCTCCGTGAGGTCATTCAGGGCCTTTTCCACAGCTTGAATTAGGTCAATTACCTTCCTGGGCTGGTGTGACTTTAAAGGAGGGATCCTCTCTAGGTCCTCAATTATCTCCAAGGCAATTGTTGTCTTGTTTCCATACCTGTTCTGAAGTACCCTAAATATGTCTTCAGCACTGTTGTATGTTGATAGACGCAGGTCTCTACATATTCTCTCGTCCACACTGTCAAGGAGTTGGAACTTCTTCACCTCCACTGAGCCAGTCGGCTCTCCCTGCTTTTGCAGGCTTCCCCAGTCTCTCAACCATCTGTGAAAATTCCTCCTAAACCCAGTGAACTTAGGCAGACTGGTCGGCTTTATCCTCACCACTGGTTGTGGAACTGGTTGAGTCTCTGGTCCTCTTCTTTCCTCCTCTGCAATTTTTGTGCGGTGATGAATTCTGCTCTTCTGGCCTCGAGGTTGCTGCCAATGTTCTCAGGTCTTTCAATCTCTCCTTTTAGTGTGCTGTTTGATCATGTGGGATCCATCTTTCCCAGTCTTTCAGGCTTACAGTTGCATCATGGATTAGCTTTCTCGCTCTTTCAGCTGTAGTTCATAGCCGTCTCTATTGATGGCAGTGATGGGGCTCGCTTGGGCTATGTCACAGGCATTTTCCTTGGATTGCAGAGTCTACCTCCTCTTTGCCATATCTTGGCCAGAGGTTGGATTGGACTGCTTCACAAGCACTCTTCCATTGTCTTTTCAAGCTCAGCCTGCTGGTGCTTGTCGAGCTTGACCTCTTCACCTCAGTTATCCCTAGTCATCATTTGCATTGTAGTTCATCCTTAATCATACCATCTGTGTGTGACTGACCAGCTCTGCCCAAACTTGACAAACTGCTTAAAAGGACAACTCAAATCTGTTCACCCACTTTATTTTCTTAAAGCATGGAACAGAATAGGTTGATAATTACAAATAAATCTCAATAACACTTTCTCAAAGTAATAATTGTAATAATTAAACAATACACATGCAACGTTACTTCCAAGTTCAACGATCACATGATAAAGTCTTTAACTATTTAACTGAAATTGAGTCATATACAACATGAAATCACATTCTGTCCTACCAGTTGCGTCTTTGGATGATGAGGAGCTGTGGTCATAGTATCTCTTCAGGAACTCTTACCAAACATTTCAATGCCATGCCTTCCCTTTGGCCTGAAAAGTTGGTTCCACCAACTTTGTTGCATGATCTGTGTCCTTAGGTTGGAGTGCTCAATACTCCTTGTAACTATGAATTGACACCACAGATATAGATATCATACCTCAAAGTGATGATGTTACTGACCATTTCCTTGTATCATGCATGCTGCATATTACTGATATTAACTATATGGCTCCGCGTTATCGCCCAGGCAGAATTATTACTCCAGCCACTAAAGACAGATTCACAAATAACCTGCCTGATTTATCTCAACTGCTCTGTGTACCCATAAATACAGATGAACTAGACACAATTACTAGCAACATGGGAACTATCTTCTCTAATACGTTAGAAACTGTTGCACCCATCAAATTAAAAAAGGTTAGAGAAAAACGTGCTGCGCCATGGTACAACAGTTATACCCATTCTCTCAAGAAAGAAACTCGTATTCTTGAGCGCAAATGGAGAAAAACTAACTTGGAAGTCTTTAGAATTGCGTGGAAAAACAGTATGTCCAGCTATAGACAGGCTCTAAAAACTGCAAGAACCGAGTATATCCGCAAACTCATAGATAATCACCAAAACAATCCAAGGTTTTATTTAGCACAGTGGCTAGATTAACAAATAAACAGATGTCACCCGATAAATATTCCCTCACAGTTTAATAGTAATGACTTTATGAATTTCTTTACTGATAAAATAGATAATATCAGAAAAACAATAACAAACGTAGATTCTACAGCGTCTAGTACTTCAGCTTCATTCATCGCACCCAAAGAAAAACTGCATTGCTTTACAACTATAGAACAGGATGAGCTAAATACACTTATCACTGCATCTAAACCAACAACATGTTTATTAGATCCTGTACCAACTAAACTATTGAAAGAGTTGTTACCTGTAGCAGAAGAACCGCTTCTCAATATTATTAACTCCTCGCTATCTTTAGGTCACGTCCCAAAACCATTTAAGCTGGCAGTTATTAAGCCTCTTATTAAGAAACCAAAATTAGATCCTTGTGAACTGGCAAATTACACCCATTTCAAATCTTCCGTTTATGTCGAAAATATTAGAAAAAGTAGTGTCTGCTCAACTGTGCTCCTTTTGCAAAAAAATGATATCTATGAAGAATTTCAGTCAGGTTTCAGGCCCGCCATAGCACAGAAACTGCACTTGTTAAAATTACAAATGACTTGCTTCTTGCGTCAGACCAAGGCTGCATCTCGTTGCTAGTTTTACTTGATCTTAGTGCTGCGTTCGACACTATAGATCATGACATACTGATAGATCGATTACAAAACTATACAGGTGTTCAAGGGCAGGCTTTAAGATGGTTTAGATCCTACCTGTCCGATCGCTACCACTTTGTTTATTTAAACGAGTCATCTCAATTATCACCAGTAAAGTATGGAGTACCACAAGGATCTGTCCTAGGTCCTCTATTATTTTCATTATATATGTTGCCCCTTGGTAATATTATTAGAAAATACGGGATTAGTTTCCATTGTTATGCTGATGACACTCAACTATATATCTCAACAAAACCAGATGAAACTTCTAAACTATCTAAGCTAACAGAGTGTGTTAAAAATATAAAAGATTGGATGACCAGTAATTTTCTCCTATTAAATTCAGATAAGACCGAGATATTACTTATTGGACCTAAAAACAGTACACAGAATCTCTTGGATTACAATTTGCAACTAGACGGATGTACTGTTACTTCCTCTACAGTTAAAAATCTGGGTGTTATATTAGACAGCAACCTATCTTTTGAAAATCATATTTCCAATGTTACAAAACAGCATTCTTCCATCTTAGAAACATTTGCCAAGCTACGGAACATGTTAAGTGTTTCTGATGCAGAAAAGTTAGTTCATGCATTCATGACCTCTAGACTGGACTATTGTAATGCACTGCTAGGTGGTTGTCCTGCATCTTCAATAAACAAGCTACAGATAGTACAAAATGCTGCGGCTAGAGTCCTTACCAGGTCAAGAAAATATGATCATATTACTCCAATTTTACAGTCTCTGCACTGGCTACCTATTAAGTTTCGTATCAGTTACAAAATATTATTACTTGCCTATAAGGCCCTAAATGATTTAGCTCCTGCGTACCTAACTAATCTTCTATCACGCTACAATCCAACCCGCTCCCTTAGGTCACAAAACTCTGGACTCTTGGTAGTACCTAGGATAGCAAAGTCCACTAAAGGTAGAACTTTTTCATATCTGGCTCCTAAACTATGGAATAGCCTTCCTGATAACGTTCGGGGTTCAGACACACTCTCTCTGTTTAAATCTAGATTAAAGACGCATCTCTTTAGCCAAGCATTCATATAATGCATCTCACAATCTTGTACTGCCAGTCTATCTGAACAAATGCACATTATTATGCTTTAGCTTGGGTTATACTGATAATTTCATCCAGGGTTATTCCTGGATGGAGCAGCTGCTACGCTAATTGTCTTACTGTTTCTATGTTACTGCCACGGGATTAACATCCCGTGGTAGTTAGGAATTACACAAGCTTCAGTCTGGATCCTACCCTTAAACGATAGAGATGACCGAACACCTGAGAAGAGACGATGACAACCCCTCCGAGGACCTCCGAGATGAGCCCCAGAGACAGATCTCCAGTGAGGACCTCGTCACCTAGACATCCATCGGGGAAAGACCCCTGGAACCAGTGGACCACTTACACTGACTTTGCTGCAGTTGGAACAAACTACTGATTCGTCTGGCCGGAGGGGAACTGGCCCCCCGACTGAGCCTGGTTTCTCCCAAGGTTTTTTCTCCATTCTGTCACCGATGGAGTTTTCGTTCCTTGCCGCTGTCGCCTCTGGCTTGCTCAGTTGGGGACACTTCATTTCCAGCACAATCATCGACTTGATTGCACAGATATTATTTAAGCTGGACAATGCCATTACTAAATTCAATAATGAAATGCATTCAGCAGATAATTGAGTGTTAAATCCTGTCATTTTACATTGACAAAATTTGCCTATTTTGATATTGTGCAGTGCTTTGTTACAATTTGTATTGTTAAAGGCGCTATATAAATAAAGGTGACTTGACTTGACTTGACTTATGTTTTCGTGAACATCGGTCAGAACTCAGGGCAGCAGAGAGAAAATGACGCAAATCAAAAGATCCGTCAGACCTGAGAATGTATCAGTCTTTGCTTTCATCCTTCTCTGCTGAAGTCCACACTGCCAAGGCTTCATACTTCATACAAGATCAACAGCACATCTGACACATGCAATCTCTTCAAAACATTCAACTCTCTCCTCTGTGCCCCTCCACCACCTCCTTAACAGCCGATGAATTTGCCATATTCTTCACAAATCAATCAAAGGCTGTGCCTGGAAGTCAGTTGTATGTTTGGAGAAGGTTCATATAACATAAATCTGTTAGCTGGGCATGCACTCATACTGTGAGCTCATCATGTGAGAGCACTGTGATATCACTGTGATAGTGTTGAGAAACAGGAAGTAGAATGTCCCCCTGCTGACCGATATTTGAACTGCCTCCTCTCAACCTGCTCAACATTTTAAATTCACAATGAGCTCACATTTTACTCACACTATCACCGTATGAGAATGGTTGTCATGTCACTTTGATCATCATGTGATCTCACGTGTTGACTGGGTACACAGAATGCTGCACAACTTCGTGTCCATGCCTTTGTCATTTCTAGACTGGACTACTACAATACTCTTCTAGCTGGACTTCCATCATGCACAATGAAACCTTTACAGATGATTCAGAATGTAGTAACACGACTGGTTTACAATGAGTCCAAAAGGGCCCATGTCACACGTAAGGGATAGTCATCATAATGCACAGCGTGAAGGCAAAGAACCACCTGACGCAAAGCGGATTATCCCGCTTGTTCCATGGTCAATTGGTCATTTTCCAAGTTATAGACAAGATAAAACAAAATGAAAGTAAAAAATTTTTGTCAGTTAGTGCTATCATTCTGCCCAATTCAAATCAGACACAGAGATGAAATAGAGCGGTAAGACCACATTTATTTGAATGAATTATAGCATGTATTTAAATTAATTGTCGATTGATCGAGAGAGAGATATGACAGTTGTGTGTACATGCTTGCTGCGTCTGCATCTCTCTCTCAAAAAACAATAAACATTACTTCAAAACCAGAGATTTTATAACCTCGTTGCTGGGGAATATAATGTAGCGATCTAGTATCGATCTTTTATTTTAGTAAAAAAAATTGCGGGGAAGCGTTGACATTGACATTTATGTGTGTGTGCAGCACAATCTGCGATCTCTGACCTCTCTCTCTCTCTCTCTCTCTCTCTCTCTCTCTGTGTGTGTGCATACCTGCCAGCCAATCAGAAATCAGTATTCAAACAGACCATGGTATAACTCTCTTTATCTCCCTTCACTGGCTCCCGGTTGCAGCTAACATCATTTTGTTATAAGAACGTTCTCCAAATATTCAGTGTTGGTTGTGGAAATATTAATAATGTCCAGTTTTTTGTTTTTTAAAACAGACATGTTGAGCAGCTTTATCAATGCCGAAATATTTTCTGAAAACACCTGAAATTGCTGCAACAGAAGCATCTCAACAAATGTCAAGGGTCAAGAGACAAACTAAAGCAAACATTGATCTCCATGATAGTGACCTCAAACTAAACATTTTCAATAAGACATCGACATCTAAACCTCTGTTAATTCTCAATATAAACTTATGTAGACGTCTGACAGAAATAAAATTAAGTTCTTTAGTAATAATTGAAGCCGGTAATGCTGTTTATGGAGTTGTTTAATCAGATATTGAGAGATTTTATGTATTTAACTTCAGTTCCTCTAAGGCTGTTGTAGTTTGTGTTCATATGTTTCTTTCTTTCAGTGCTTGTTCATAGAAGGTGTTTGAATGATTGAACGGATGTTTCAGGAACATCATACTTACCTTTAAATAACATTTTACTAACATTAAGGAAATTGGATATTTTTATGTTCTTGGAATTTTACAAATCAACGTTCCTAGAATGTTTAATTTTAAATCAAAATTAAGTTGAAATAATGTTTGAAGTACATCATAATTTTTTAAAACGCACCTCTAACATCTAGAAAACTCAAAATTTTTATGTTCCCAGAACGAACACTGAATATTTGGAGAATGTTCTTATGACAAAATTCTGGTCTGACGCTTGTATATAGAACAGCCACAGGCTCAGCACCCTCCTTCCAATCACGTATGACAATCTACATCCCCTTCAAGAAGTCTGAGATCTACTGGGGAGTCACAGAGAGGCACAAAATCACTCTCCAGAACGTTTTCATTCACCGTTCCTGGCTGCTGGAATGAACTTCACACCCCTATCCGTAACGCTGAATCCCTGAACATTTTCAATCGAAACCTAAAAACCCATCTCTTCCGTCATCACTTGACCATCTTAAAAAACAACAACTTTGCTTTCTTTCCTTAAACATCTCCCTGACTAGTTAGTATTTACTCTGAACAATGCCTGAGACTTTGTATTGCAATCACTTCCTGTGTCTATTTGTAATGAACCACTTATTGTATTCCTCATTTGTAAGTAGCTTTGAATAAAAGCGTCTGCTAAATGAATAAATATAAATATAAATGTATCTGCATAGAGCAGCCTTAGCGCGGCTAGTCCTTCAAACATTTGCAGCTGGCTCTGATGTCTCTGGGATGATTAAACATGATTTTGTAGCATACGTTTGACTGAATTGTTTGCTTTTGTCTTCATGTCCTCTTATACGCTGTACTTATAATGGCTATTATTGTTCATTAAAACTGACAATTAACAAAACGAGGCAGAGTTGTGCTTTATTGTCGATTGCTACGTTCTGGCTTGCACCACACCTATAAAGGGTACTGTTGGCAGTGGAAAAGCAAGCTGGATCAGGGTGTTTCATCCTGAATCGTAACGTACCGTATCATCTGTACTGTACTGACCCGTACTGCTGGGTGGAGATGAGCCATAAAGGAGTTTTACCTCGAGACCGATGCTTCTTATAGAGAAACAGTAAGAAGACACCAACGATGATCAGAACCAGAAGAACCAGAACCAGATAGATGATCAGAGATAAACCTGAATACACAGGAGAAACAATCAGATCAATCATTCAGATTACTCTGAACTAAATATCAGATCAGGCTTGTACCATTCAGTTTGTCCTAAACAGACTTTATCGGCACAGTATCACTCTAATCTGGCTCAATTTAAAAAGACTGTAACCTGAGGTTAAAAAATGTGAAAAAGCTAAAAACAAAGACAAACCTTAAAACACAAGAGAAATAATGAGATCAATCAATCTGATTACTCTGAGCTGAACATTAGATCATATGTGTATAGTTTAGCACACAGGCACCTTCTGGCAAGCTAGACTCTGATGTGCAGTTAGATGGGGATGTCTTGAAAACAGACGATGATGATGATGATGATGATGATGATGATGATGATGATGGTGTTGATGATGATGGTGTTGATGATGAAGGCAGTAATGATGATGTTGTTTTTGAAACATCGGTATCTAAAACAATAATAACATGGAAAGATAAACAACTTGTTTTTTTTTTTTAAACACACAGATCTTGAAATCACATGTCTCAGTGACGTGTCTGTTACTGATGTCATTCACACGTCCTCTGTCCCGAAATCATCTTTGCTGAAGCACAGAAACCCAGAAAACAAAACCACAAGTTCTGAATTTGAGTCTTAGGAACTTAGAACTGGGCACTTGTGCAAAAAACGGCACAGTGAACAACACAAAACAGCACAATTGAAAGACAAAAACTATTAAAGTATTTTCAAAGGCAAGCTTTCTTAACTGCAGTTTTAACTGTAGCACAAGTGTGGTAAAGTCTCTGTAATACTCAAAAACTGCACTTCTACGGCACATGCAAATGAGCACACTAATGCTGCAACACCAAAAACTCCAAACTGTAATAGCAAATGACCACACACTTCAAACTGTCTCTAGATGTCCAGTTCCTGCATTCACACACTGCTGTAGCCTTTACAAGAAACTGAGTGACCACATGACATGAATCAGGAAGTAGGCCAGCATGAAGGAGGCAGCATGACAAATAATCAGAGTGACTGACCAAAGTAAAGTTACTATAGTATTTTTCATGTGGGTAAGAATCCTAGAGTGTTGCAAGTTCCAGTGTAAAAGCGTCCACAGGTGTATATACAATCCAAAGTAAGTGATAATCCAAAACAAGTGAATGCAGGAATGGTAAATCCTTAAAACAACTCCTCTGACCAGCATGTTCAAAAGGTAGTAACATTTCCAAGGTACTACAGTAAATTTGTGTTTGTGTGTGTGTGTGTGTGTGTGTGTGGGGGTACAATAGTAAGTTATAGTAAATTTACCATAGAATATTTAGTAAAATTTCTCTAGTAAATAATACAGTGTTTTTGAATGAACCATGCTATAGTAAAGGTACTACAGTAAATTTGTGTGTGTGTGTGTGTGTGTGGGGGGGTACAATAGTAAGTTATAGTAAATTTACTATAGAACATGTAGTAAAATTTCTCTAGTGAATAATACAGTGTTTTTGAACCATGCTATAGTAAAGGTACTACAGTAAATTGTACTAACTTATGAATGGTAATTTGTTGTGGTAATTCTACTATAGCAAATTACTTTAGCCTTTACTGTAGTACATTTTAAACATCATCTTAAGGAGTCATTTTTTTGTATTTATTTTTGTGCTTGGCTGCGTTGTCAAGCAGAAATGGGAGTCTAGCCTTGGCACCCCTGAAATAAACAGACACATAAACACACACAAGTTAATTTATTACTGGTAAATTTATAAACTTGTTTTCTCATTGAGACCTAAAAAAATGTGACCCACAAGGTCACATTTGGTCACCATAACGATATAAATACACAGGTACACACACACAGTCTCTGCTTCTTCATTTTAGATCAGTTCTTTTTGCACTTGATTAAGACATTCATTATGTTCTGAGTGTAAATCTGATATTGCAGGATACAAATAGATTATATTTTCCATGGTTATTGATCTTCTGGTGTTTTGTATTTGTTGTTGTTTTTAATACAGAATGACATGTGTAAATTACAGTCAGTGTTGAGTGTGTGATGTTGATGATCATCATGAGTTTGAGGGTCTCAGTTACTCACCTGTTATAACTTTCAGATTCACTTCAGTGTAGGAATCTCCACCGAACTTGATATCAACTCCACACTGGTACGTCCCAGAATCCTCTTCTCGCAGATCTCTGATGGTCACATTGAAAACTGCTGCTGTTGTGTCGTCATACAGAGAGAATCTTCCAGAATAAACCCATTTATCTTTCTCTTCAGTCTTGATGAGGTCGGTGCAGCCTGGATTCTTTCCTCTACAAAAATACTTCTTATTGTCTGTATATACTTTATCATATCTGCATGTGATGCTGACTCCTCCTCCTGAATATCCTCTCACACTGATGGAGCTCAACACACCTACAACAAACCAGCATCTTAATACAACAATAATACATTTATATGAGAATGAACAGAGATGAACTTTCAAATCATTTCAATCCATTTCTACAACATGAACTGAAGTTAAAGTCTCTGTGATGTTTTTAGTGATTTACTGTGAGTTCAGATTCTCACCAGGAATCATCAGCAGAGTGAAAGTCCAGATGATCTTCATCCTTCTCTCGTATTCAGTGATCTTCTCTGTTATTAGTAGATTCAGTTCTTCTGAAGCTCTCGATGTGTGTTCAGATGAGTTCTGAGTGTTTCTTTCCTGGTAACATGTTTAACATGAACTGATGAATGTGACGGAGACGCCCACTTCCTCTGAGAGAGAGAGAGAGAGAGAGAGAGAGAGAGAGAGAGAGAGAGAGAGAGAGAGAGAGAGAGAGAGAGAGGAGAGAGAGAGAGAGAGAGAGAGAGAGAGAGAGAGAGAGAGAGAGAGAATATTAATAAAGAGGGTTAATAAAGAGAGAAGTGAAACTATTTATGTATTAAGTATTAAGGATATGAGTTTCTAATCAAATGTATGATGATGACTTACCTCATCCCTGAAGAATCCTGGACTGAGATCAGTTTAGAAGGAGGATAATGAGAGAAGAGAACATAAAATCACATCAGCTCACAGTTTCATATATCATTATATTACAGTGTTTCTGTTTTAAACAGTTATTGTGCTTCATCACATCTCCAGTGTCTCTCATGTCTGTCTAGTAATGACCAGAAGAGGATGCCGATACTTTACTTTCACTTCAACACACTTTCAGCTGTATGTGATGAATGTGAAACTCTTCTGACATAAGCTGAATGAAACATGAAAGATATTAAAATGCAAACACTGTGAGTCTGTTTATTCTTTAGTATGGCCACTAGAAGCATCGGATCACCAACTGAGCAAAACCAAAACCTCAGAAACAAAGATCACGGAGTCTGAAAACACAAGAGAACTGATCTTTAACGTTCAATGCTATGAAATGAATTCTGAGTGAAAGACAAACTACATGAAAATCTGAAGATACATTAGAGCAGTAATATCTGTCTGTTAGTGTTGTATCATGTCAGGTCAAGGATGTTCACTGATGGTGATGATGAATATAGCGTATCCAGGTCTTTTATCTGTGTAACATAGCATTTAAAGTGTTTTCACGGTAATATTGAGATGCCGGTAAAATGAAGTTTCACTTGAAGAACATTTACATTTTTTCACATAGAAAGATACAGCATGACAGCCAGGGCCGCATTAAGACTGCACTGGGCCCCGGGGCAATGACTTACTGCAGGGCCCCCATCACAATAATGATATAGAACTTTATAGCTTTAAATATGATATTTTTATCCAATATCAAAATTCTTGATGCACTGAAATTGTATTATTTTTGTTACCCATTTCAATATCCCAAAATAAAGTGCTAGCCTAAGTAAAAATAAGCTTACTGAAGACAAGTAAAAAAAAAAATAAATGGCTACAACAGAACAAAGATCATAATAAATCAAGCTACTTGAAATACTTAAAACACTGAACAACATTATGATGTATAAAGAAAATGTGCAAATAGACTGAATGGTGTCCACTGTATATATTCAATATACATTCATTCTTATTTATTTTACAAAAGTGATTCCATCAAGGACAGTAAGTGGTTTTCTTTCTGATGTTTGATGTACATTGACACAAATGGTAACAGCAGCTATATTAGAGGAATAGTTCACCCAAAAATGAACATTATGTTGTTGTTCTAAACCTGTATGAGATTCATTCTGCTGTTGAATGCCATATCATATATTTGGAACAATACTGTAATCAGACGCTTGCTGGGCCCTCATGACTTCAATAGTAGGAAACAAATACACTATTGGAGTCAATGGGGACCAGAAACTAGTTGGATCATTTTTCAAAGTATCTTCTTTAATGTTAAGGAGAACAAATAAATTCATAGAGGTTTAGAACAATTTGAGTTTAAGTATATGATGATAGTATCTTCATTTTTGGGTGAAGTATCCTTTTAAGATCTCATCATGGATCTCATATCTAACACTACACATTAGTGATGCGCGGTTTGTGTGAATTTGTTTACTCATCTATCCTATATATGCTATATCAAAAAAACTTTTTGCAGTAATTTCCCTCATTTTAAAGTTGAAAGCTGCGGGAATGAGTAATGCGATATATGCACAATACCGCACTGAAATTCTGGACACAATTAAACATAATTAGATTATACAGAGGATTGTGAAATAGATTTCCATGACTTTTCAAAAACTTTCTGGGTTTATTTATTTTTCCAAATCAATAAATGCTTGGAAATTGCGGTTTTAAAATTCCATGACTTTTCCAGGATTTTCATGACCGGATGAACCCTGAATGTGACGATCGGGTGCGGGTCGGTTTGCGCAAAGAACAATTTACCAATTCGCGACCATTTCCATATTACTCCAGAACGAAGTGAAGAGTGGAGGTGAATGTAGACATACTGGGCAGCTATCACCTGATAGATACGTGCACATATCATTCAAAATAAATGCATTTGACTGGTAAACCAAATTGAGAATTGACGCTTCAATCTCAAATGGTAATGCATGGAATTTACTAAAAACTAAATAACAGCGCTAATAAGTGGGGGGCTTGGTGGCTTCGGCGATCGGTGCGCCAGTCAATCTACCCCACAGCCAATCACGGGCCCCCTCCTTGCTCGGGCACCGGGGCTTCAGCCCCGCCTAGTTCAATGGTTATAACGGCCCTGCTGACAGCTTCTGTACACTTTCACACATTCATGTTTGCAGGCACACAATCACTCAGATACAGCAGAAAAAAACACTCAACTTCAGTTTCCAGATACTTTCAAACTATTATCATGTTTGAATGAAAACAGTTATATAAAACAATTTGATCAGTACTGACCTGTAACACTGATGAGGACTCGTGTGATGAAGCTCTTGTGTCCTTGATCAGACTGAACTCCACACCAGTATTCAGATGAATGTTGTCGAGTCACATGACTGATGATTCCCGTCAGGAGCTGCTGCTCTCGGTCATCATACAGCTGGATCTGTCCCTCAGCGCTCCATCTTCTGCTCTCCTTCACAGACGTCTCTTCAGCACAGAGATCAGATCCAGATCTCCTGCAGACAAACTTCACATCAGCACTGTGGGATTGTGGGTATTTGCAGCTGATGTTCACAGATGCTCCTGCAGCAGCTGATAGACTGATGCTCTTCTGACAACAATCAGCTGTTTGAGAGTCAAATCAAGTGCAGGGAACTTCACATCAATTATTGTGTAGCAGTGATCCAATATATTACTGTCTCTGGTGGGACATGTAACATGCTGTCTGTATTTTAACTGTTCAAGGAAGAGATTTGCTTTGTAAAAATCTCCAATAATGATTAAAGAGAGTCTGGGTACAGTTGCTCTATTTCAGATATGAAAGATATTTCAAATGAAGCGCGTTGTCCAGAATGGCTTCACTCAGCCAGGTTTCAGTGAAGCACAAAGCAGCATATTTTGAAAAGTCCTTGTTTGTGCAGGTGAGAAGAATTGTGTCCGTTCTGTAAGGCAGGGATCGGAGATTTGGTAGATGGGTTTTAGGGAGTGCTGTTAGGAAGCCGTGTTTTTAAAGGTGTGGTTGACTGTTTTTTTGGGGGGGGGTGGGGGTTCTAGGCTTGATTGTGTTCATGGGGTGCAGTCTAACATGTTAATTTACCTTTATTCTACACCACCCTGTCCCTTCTCTGATAAACGCCCCGATTATTTCCTGGTTTTATGAAGCCTCTCCCAAACACAGGATGGGCTCAGATTGGTCAGCTGGTCCAGTGTGTGGTGATTGGCTAAACAGTCTCTAAACCTCCCGCCCCTCACCTCAGTGGCATGTGCTCCGGTTGTCTTGTAAACAATGGCGTCGTCTATATTGCTTATCACTTTGAGCCCGACTGAGACGCAGATGATATTAATGAAGAGGGTCACGCAGAACCTGTGCAAGCACGGCTTTTAAGGATATGTTTGTTTGTTATTGGTTCATAATTTTAGATACGCTGTTATTTAAAATGCTTCTGTTAGGTTTTAATATACGGTTTTATCCTGAATAAAGGGCAACCGCATGTACATATGTGTATAATGCTTTTCATTGCTATGTGAAAATGAATGTATAATTGGAACAGTTTGTTGGAGCTGATCTGACGATCTGAATGAGAGAGAGAGAGACGCAGAGCAGGGGATGCGAGGAACAGTATTAAGAACCACTGCTTTAGATTTTGAAACTTGTAAATCCATTAAAATCGCTAGAAGACAGAATCACAATTCATAAATGAATAGATTTGTATGTAGTTTTCACCCCTATTTTCTCTTCATCTTCTCTAAAGCAGCACAACATGGCCTTGCCCCCTTTGCTACGTGTTCCTGGGGGCGGGGTTTATCGGGAAGTAACTCGTTGTAGTCCCTACAAGCCGTTTTTGTAGGCATTAAACTGCGATAATTTTAAAAGATGATATCTCCATTTGCATTGACCTTTCAGCTTTGTAACTTTGCAGATATTGTTTATGCTCAAACAGCAACATTACACACAAACTAACATTAAAAAAGTGAAATCACAATCAACCACCCCTTTAAACAGCACACCGACTCGCTTCCCTCTTTTCCGTCTGAGTGCAAGTTTGATGAGGACCACCGCCCCTCCGACTATAACATCCAACAAAGCATCTGAATAATCAAAAACCAGGGGAAAAAATCTCAGGTGTGTGTTGCCTTATGTCCAGTAGTTCGTCTCTGGTAAAACTGATAGTAAGAGAATGACTAAACACAGAACAAACAGACAAAAACAGTAAAAGAATGGGAGCATTCCACACCATTGCAGCCGTACGGTGCGCCATCTTGATCAGTGTTTATGTTTTTTTGGCAAGTGTTTGGCAAGTTTTTCTCAAAGTCATGTTAACAGAATGTTTTAAAAGAACATCCTTGGAACATTGGAAAGATTTATAGTTATTGTTCCTAACTTTTCTCTTAAATTTATGTAAAGCTTATACAAGTGTTATACTGAAATACTAAAAACACAATAACAATCAGCGATACCAAAACTTTTCAATTGTTATTAGTATTATTAGCATTACAATACTGAAAAATGTCTGTAGGCTAGAAAGCATTGATCTGACTGTGCAATGTCACCTGAAAACGTGTGATTTGAACAACCATTTATTTTACAACAATACACCTAAACACGCCTCCAATGAAACGTTTCCTTTGGTATTTTAGAACAATACACCTAAACACCTCCAATGAAACGTTTCCTTTGGTATTTTAGAACAATACACCTAAACACGCCTCCAATGAAACGTTTCCTTTGGTATTTTAGAACAATACACCTAAACACCTCCAATGAAACGTTTCCTTTGGTATTTTAGAACAATACACCTAAACACCTCCAATGAAACGTTTCCTTTGGTATTTTAGAACAATACACCTAAACACGCCTCCAATGAAACGTTTCCTTTGGTATTTTAGAACAATACACCTAAACACCTCCAATGAAACGTTTCCTTTGGTATTTTAGAACAATACACCTAAACACCTCCAATGAAACGTTTCCTTTGGTATTTTAGAACAATACACCTAAACACCTCCAATGAAACGTTTCCTTTGGTATTTTAGAACAATACACCTAAACACGCCTCAATGAAACGTTTCCTTTGGTATTTTAGAACAATACACCTAAACACGCTCCAATGAAACGTTTCCTTTGGTATTTTAGAACAATACACCTAAACACACCTCAATGAAACGTTTCCTTTGGTATTTTAGAACAATACACCTAAACACCTCCAATGAAACGTTTCCTTTGGTATTTTAGAACAATACACCTAAACACCTCCAATGAAACGTTTCCTTTGGTATTTTAGAACAATACACCTAAACACCTCCAATGAAACGCTTTCCTTTGGTATTTTAGAAAAATACACCTAAACACCTCCAATGAAACGTTTCCTTTGGTATTTTAGAAAATACACCTAAACACCTCCAATGAAACGTTTCCTTTGGTATTTTAGAACAATACACCTAAACACCTCCAATGAAACGTTTCCTTTGGTATTTTAGAACAATACACCTAAACACCTCCTCAATGAAACGTTTCCTTTGGTATTTTAGAACAATACACCTAAACACCTCCAATGAAACGTTTCCTTTGGTATTTTAGAACAATACACCTAAACACACCTCCAATGAAACGTTTCCTTTGGTATTTTAGAACAATACACCTAAACACCTCCAATGAAATGTTTCCTTTGGTATTTTAGAAAAATACACCTAAACACCTCCAATGAAACGTTTCCTTTGGTATTTTAGAAAATACACCTAAACACCTCCAATGAAACGTTTCCTTTGGTATTTTAGAACAATACACCTAAACACGCCTCCAATGAAACGTTTCCTTTGGTATTTTAGAACAATACACCTAAACACCTCCAATGAAACGTTTCCTTTGGTATTTTAGAACAATACACCTAAACACCTCCAATGAAACGTTTCCTTTGGTATTTTAGAACAATACACCTAAACACCTCCAATGAAACGTTTCCTTTGGTATTTTAGAACAATACACCTAAACACCTCCAATGAAACGTTTCCTTTGGTATTTTAGAACAATACACCTAAACACGCCTCAATGAAACGTTTCCTTTGGTATTTTAGAACAATACACCTAAACACCTCCAATGAAACGTTTCCTTTGGTATTTTAGAACAATACACCTAAACACCTCCAATGAAACGTTTCCTTTGGTATTTTAGAACAATACACCTAAACACCTCCAATGAAACGTTTCCTTTGGTATTTTAGAACAATACACCTAAACACCTCCAATGAAACGTTTTCCTTTGGTATTTTAGAACAATACACCTAAACACGCCTCCAATGAAACGTTTCCTTTGGTATTTTAGAACAATACACCTAAACACCTCAATGAAACGTTTCCTTTGGTATTTTAGAACAATACACCTAAACACGCCTCCAATGAAACGTTTCCTTTGGTATTTTAGAACAATACACCTAAACACCTCCAATGAAACGTTTCCTTTGGTATTTTAGAACAATACACCTAAACACCTCCAATGAAACGTTTCCTTTGGTATTTTAGAACAATACACCTAAACACCTCCAATGAAACGTTTCCTTTGGTATTTTAGAACAATACACCTAAACACGCCTCCAATGAAACGCTTCCTTTGGTATTTTAGAACAATACACCTAAACACCTCCAATGAAACGTTTCCTTTGGTATTTTAGAACAATACACCTAAACACGCCTCAATGAAACGTTTCCTTTGGTATTTTAGAACAATACACCTAAACACCTCAATGAAACGTTTCCTTTGGTATTTTAGAACAATACACCTAAACACCTCCAATGAAACGTTTCCTTTGGTATTTTAGAACAATACACCTAAACACGCCTCCAATGAAACGCTTCCTTTGGTATTTTAGAACAATACACCTAAACACCTCCAATGAAACGTTTCCTTTGGTATTTTAGAACAATACACCTAAACACCTCCAATGAAACGTTTCCTTTGGTATTTTAGAACAATACACCTAAACACCTCCAATGAAACGTTTCCTTTGGTATTTTAGAACAATACACCTAAACACCTCCAATGAAACGTTTCCTTTGGTATTTTAGAACAATACACCTAAACACCTCCAATGAAACGTTTCCTTTGGTATTTTAGAACAATACACCTAAACACCTCCAATGAAACGTTTCCTTTGGTATTTTAGAACAATACACCTAAACACCTCCAATGAAACGTTTCCTTTGGTATTTTAGAACAATACACCTAAACACCTCCAATGAAACGTTTCCTTTGGTATTTTAGAACAATACACCTAAACACCTCCAATGAAACGTTTCCTTTGGTATTTTAGAACAATACACCTAAACACCTCCAATGAAACGTTTCCTTTGGTATTTTAGAACAATACACCTAAAGACCTCCAATGAAACGTTTCCTTTGGTATTTTAGAACAATACACCTAAACACCTCCAATGAAACGTTTCCTTTGGTATTTTAGAACAATACACCTAAACACCTCCAATGAAACGCTTTCCTTTGGTATTTTAGACGATTTAGATTTCTGCTCTAACAGACAGTGGTCATTGAGTGAAATGCCATGAGAATATTACATTTATTTCAAAACATAATGTATATTCCGTAAATAGAGTTTCATAAAATGTACATTTTAACAACATTTCACATTTGGCTTTATGTCACAAGGACAACAAGTTTAATTGTTTAATTGGTTTATAGGGCTAATAAAACTGATAAGAAAAAAGCTCTTCATGTTTAAAATCCAGTTTTCTGGAAAGATAAACCCATTCATACAATGTGATAGACAATAATAGAATTCCCATGAATGTCAAATACAACTTCACCCCTCTACCAGAAAGCTCATCTGCACTAATTTATACACTTACTGGAAGATGTGCCTTTATCTGACTGAAATGACGTCTGACATACAATACAATAACTGTAAATTACGGTCCATAAACACATAGGTAATATATAAACAGTTTCATACCGCAAGTGAAACTGTTCATATATTACCAATATACATACGGTCACCTGTAAGCTGGGATGTTGCAAGTCATGCGACCAGCTCCTATAATTTGGGCAAATGTTCATCAGAAACCACATTGTCCTCCTGAAGGAACTTGTATCACTTAAATCACATTCAGAAGACTGTTTTAGGACTTGAGAATATTTCCATATCAGATCACCGCTTCAAATTAAGGTGAACTTGAAGTCATGGGTTGTGCGAACAGCAGGCAAGGATGTAAGAACTGCGAGGGCCCCTGTGATGACCGATGCAGCTGCAGATGTCACGAGAGCACCAGTGAATCAAACTGTCAAAAGTGTCTGGACTGGACGGTGGAGAATTGGACTGACATCATGGACCTTCTGTTAGAGTGCGTTGATTGCTGTTCAGAAGTCAACATAGAACCGTGAGTAACATTACGTTTATAATCACTGCTTCCTACAATATGACATTTTCTCCCTCAAGACTGATACATGAATAAATAAATAAACTCACAAAATTGTGCCTAACCAGGAGTTCTTGTCACCCCTTTAGCAGGCCATTTAATGGAGAAACAATAATAATGGAAACAATACACAGAGCAAAAAAAAAGCATTATTACGACAGCATGTATTGTTGTCACCCAATTAAACATAATTTGATTACATTTATTCTTTAAACAAGGGGAAAAGACAATTTGTTGATTAAGAAAATAATTATAAATTCATGTAATATATAGGAAACATTCTCTGGATTTTATTTCAAGGTTGATTTTACACTCTAAAAGAAGAAGAATAAATTGTGTGTATACCTATACTATGTTTTGTTTCTCTACCTAAGCGTTGAGGATGAGTGAACGTCATTCTGGAGGCGATGCAGTGTTCAGGACGGGTTACAGCGCCCGCAAGAAAAGAACATCATCCTGTTCATAAAGACCATGTTATCTGTACAAATATATTTACAGCCAGAAGCTCAGAATGAACGAAATAGCACATGAATTTAAAGCAGAAATGATTTAACAGTATACATCAAAACTGAAATCTAGCTATGAACACATTAGTCTTAAATTATCACTGTCAGTGTTTCCCAATAAACATCCTTGAAGTGTTTAAATGAACACCCTCTGACCTGAAGAGTGAAGAATCCTCTGTTAAATGAACACTGCTGAGCGTTTATATAAAACACACTACAGAGTTTTAAAGAAACACTGAAGCGGTGCTGAGATAATTATATAATGAAGTGATTCATTGAGTGAAGAACAGCAGCTGTTAACAAACAGAATCACTGAAGAAAAGACAAGAGCAGAAACATGAGAAGCAAAAACACAACTATGTGCACAATTTTACAGATTTATATAAAATATTGTTTTAAATAAGTTGAATTATCACAGAAAACCACTGACCCTTGTGTTTGGGCTCAAAAGAGATAATGAGAATCACTGATGTATTAGTGTTTTTATTGTGTTAATACAGTTGTCATTACTGTCTCGATTGAACCTTTGATCCAAGTGTTAAATGTAAATATATAACATTTTTGCAACATGTCATCATAGAGATGTTTAAAATAAACTAAAAACATCTCATGCCCTTTGCTCTTATAAGTGTCAATCTGAGTTAACGAGAGCCAGTCTCAGACGGTCCGACTCAGATCACTTTCACATAGCAGCAATAACAATAAATAAATCAAATAAAAACAAGAAGAAATGCAGTGGTCTATTATTCTCTCTCTCTCTCTCTCTCTCTCTCTCTCTCTCTCTCTCTATATCAGATCCGACTCCCAGACTGCTTTTATCCCAAAAAAACTATAAATGAATCCAGCATGCAATGAAGAGGTTATGCTGCAGCCTTTTTTATAAACTGTAAACAAACAAAGAAACAACAACAAATCCCACGTACAGTATGTCAACTGAAGTTCAGTTTCCTTAAATTAAGTCATCTCAACGGATATATTATATAACTGACTTTTAAAAAAAATGTGTTGATTCTGGTAAAACGTATTAAACTAGCTTATTTTGACGAGTTAATGTAAATAAATATTAATAGTTGACCAATAGACCAGTTAATAAATGTTGCCATAACTAACTGAACATATTTTCATAGTATTTTGGTTCACTTTTAGTTGTTTTTGGAATAACATTCATATTTTTTGTATCATTTTTGTTGTTGTTCAGTGTCACCATTGTTATGTTTTTTATGTAGATTATTGATGTCTGTGCATCAGTACTTACATGCATACTTGCATTTCACTGCTGGTTATATTCTGTATAATTGTGTATGTGACAAATACAAATATTGAATATTGAATATTGAATCTTGAATCATTGTGTGATGCTTAAAGTATTCTATAACAAGATCATTTCACATGTTGTATCTCAGAAGTAAAATCCATCAAAACACAGTTATGAATTTAAAATAAGTTACTGGTAAATATTTAAATAAAGCTCAAATAAAATCTTTATATTAATGGTGAAAATAGTTTGACTAAATTAAATCAACAAGTTATTTCATATTCTATATCGTCATCGTTTTAAGATGTCTTTATTTCTCACACTGCTTACCCAGCAGGATTATGAATATGAATATACAATATCTAAGATCTCAAGCAAATGGAGCACCAATCACCATTAAAATAATTACATGTCTTACTGTCACAGTTATGTTCAGCTATGTGGACTCTTATTTTGATATGTTTCCTTTAGTTCCTGTTTCTCTGCTCTGTTTAGTTTCAGTTTCCTTGGTTTCTGATTATGTTTTGTTTGTTTCTATGGTTACAAATCATCCTGTCAAAGTGAAAGTGATATGAGTCTGACTCAGGTAACCTGCTGCTTCATCACATAGATAAGGACACATGGCACATCATTTATCTTAAACATCTTTATGATGACATGATACAAAGATGCCCAAAGGTGCAATCAAGACAGCAATGCTCATCCAGGAACATAAACAATCAAATAATAAATCAATCCTTTTGGAGCTCCATCTCATGGCAGTGTATTTTCTGCATGCACTGGTTTTATTGCTTTCTTCATTATGCTTTTGCACACATCTGTAAATGCCTGTGTGCTGATCTTTAATCACATAAATGCTCACAGCCAAATCTCCAGTGTTCAATGTGTGAGTGTTAAAGCCTTGTTCCTGGACGCTCACCAATAAACACCTGATTCAACTCACCAGCCCGCTAGAAGAGACTTGAAAGACCAGAGATTGTCATGTTAAAAATACAAATATAACAAATAAATATCTGCTGTTACTTACTCACCCTCATATTGCTCCGATATCATATGAGTTTCTCCGTCTGTTGTTCACTGTCCTCTGTGGATATAGATGTGAGTGGTGGAAATCCTCACTATAATGCATTACTGTTTTCATTAACACTATCATTATACGCTTGAACATGTTTTTTGGCATGAACTAACTGTATTCTTGTCTACTGATGCAGAAATGAGAGAGACAGGCTGTGTAAAGAAGCAAGACTTGACTGTGAGGCATGACTTCAAACAACAACAGCAAACTATAGGCTAATATTTGTTGGGTGTTATGTAGGGATGTAACGATATTCTCGTGGTCTCGGTATTATCGTGGTCACCTGAGGATATGAAACGATAGGTCTTCTTATTCTAACATAAAGGTATTTCTAGTTGTGTTTTGGGCCAAGCTTTGGCACAGTACTGTATCTGTCAAATAAACATATGTATTAATCCCTTCATCAAGTGCGTTCAGACGATCAGCTCGTGGTTCAGTGTTTTCCGCGTCTCAGAACGGCTCCGTTCACACTGAACGAATGCAGTGAACTCGAGTGCTATGAGTTTAGTGCACATTTGGGAACGCAATGGACACCAGTTATGCTTTATTTTCACGGCAGATGATTACAGCATTTCTCTAGATTTGTAGTGAGATGCGTTTATGTTTTCACTGAAGCTGGAGATTTCCTTCAAAATAAAAGCATAAGAGTGCAGTATGAATTACTGACAGCGAGCGGTTTCAAATGCAGTCCAGACCAGTGATGGCCAGATGAAACCTCATGAAGCTTTAAGCTTTTCAGCCTAGTGGTTCACAAAACGGTTCATTTCTGGAGGCTTCATTTGCTCACAATACCACCTGGTGGCCAAAGAGTGTAAAACAAGCAGATCTATTACAGACAGAGGTGTAAAGTCCAGGGGTCAGAAAGTAAAAGTCCTGTCATGTGTTTATTAACTCAGCAGCTGATTTCACCAGAAGAGGAACCAAGTCATTTCTTTCAAGACACAAGCAAGTCTCAAGACAAATCTCAAGTCCTCAAAGATTAAAAGTTAATGAGATAATTAAGAGACTAATTAAATGATGGTTGTGCATTAATGATGAACACCTGCTGTTATTGAGAATTACAGAGGATCAGATGTTGATGTTTTATTGGTTAAAATGATGCCTTCATCATGGAGATCAGTGTTTGCTGAAAATCAAAATTCGTTTTCAAAGCATTATTTGAGAGATTTCTTCAAAAATATCTATCCATAATTGATATTCAGACTAGAATCTGAAAGACTATAAATAGACAGTGACATCTAGAGGACACATCTGCACACAGCAGCGGTTACCATGGTGAACAAATAAGCATATTGCTGATTGATTGTAATAGCTGTGAAATCAAAATCCACTGGTCTTTTTTATGGAACATTGCAGGATTTATTATAAATTAATCATCTCTGCACATTTTTATTTGTTTCAATTGATGTACTCTGGTTATCTTTAACCAAAATAACTTGTCCTTCTCACACTTAACCTCAGTCAGAGGAGAGAAGATGTGCTTTTTGATCACTTTAGCTTTCCACAATACATTCATATCATATTTGCATACAATATCACGACTTCTTTCAGAACTTTATTAAATGCTATTATCTAGGTATGAAGCTTTTAAATTGAGCACTGAGAAAGAAAGCAATAGATGCTGCCTGTGTAAAAGTTTGAGCTTTTCAACACTGAGACTTAATAAAGGTTTTACAAGAACCGCTGCTGGCCAAACGTGTAGTTTAACGTTAACCAAACTGAGCACAGCTGCATATTCTGCTTTAATTTCACACTTTTCTCTCTGAAATATTCAGTACTTATTTCGAATGCTGACCAAAATCTCAAGGGTTTCTGATGATTTCTTTCAGTCATTTGCAGAACAAACACTGCACTGTCATTTAAACATCCTTCACTTCGACAGTCAAACGTCTTAAATATACAGCAGATGACAACCACACACATAACAAACATGACAATCATATGGAAACCTGAACCCAAAAACAAAGCGTTCAGTTCATTGAGATTCTCTTCTGTTTCTCATCAGGCAGGTAGATGACTGACAGCAGTGTATTCACTGTAATCCTGATTATTCTTCAGTCTAACACTGTCAGGACAGTCTGCTTTCTTCTGGAAATTCACCACGGCGTAATTCACATCCTCAGCAGATGTGATCAAGATCTGAGGGTCACCAGTGGCTTCCTGGACTGTAGAGTAAACACACGCAGAAGAAACAGAGGGGTTTGTGGGTAATTGAGCAGTGGAATAAATCGTGTTAGAAGAATCAGAGGGGTTTGTGGGTAATTGAGCAGTGGCATAAACCGTGTTAGAAGAATTAGAGGGGTTTGTGGGTAATTGAGCAGTGGCATAAACCATGTTAGAAGAATCAAAGGGGTTTGTGGGTAATTGTTTGTGAGTTTCTTTAATCTCCTCATAATCACAACCAGTGTGAGAAACCTGTAGAGAGACAGAAACATTATTTACAGCTCTGAAGACTTTCATTATGGGAGACTTTATTCAACATGTTATTTTATACGAACCACTCCATGTTTTGCTCCAGTCTGAGATGACGATTTACCGCCTGCCAAAACAAGAGTCTAAAATGAATGACATTATATCACATTCAACACTGAAGTCTGTTTTCACATATAGCTGTATTTTGCTCATGTCTCGTTGCAGCTGTAAGTGAAGACCGATTCAAAGTGGAACAATATCAACAAATCTCAGTTTCTGCATCTCAAGACATTAAGAAGGAGCTTTACCTCGAGACCGAGTCCTCTTACAGAGAAACAGAAATAAGAGACAAATGATGATCAGAACCAGAAGAACCAGAACCAGAGGAATGATCAGAGCTGAACCTGAAAACACAAGCGAGGCAATCAGATCAATCAGTCTGATCACTCTGAGCTAAATATCAGATCAGATCATGGCCGTGGCTTGTACCATTCAGTTTGTCCTAAACAGACTTTATGTGCACTGAATCACTCTAACCTGGCTCCGTTTACAATAATGTAACTTGAGGTTAAAAATGTGGAAAAGCTAAAAGAAAGAAAGAAAGAAAGACACAACTGTAAGAAAAATAGTAATAGGAAAGAAACACAGTGTAAGACCAGTTAAGAGTTATGAACATTTTCTTTGAAACCGCAACATGTCTTTGAGCCACTGAAGTTCAAATATCCATTTACAGAGCCATGCGAAAGTATTCATACCCCTTTATTTTCACGTTTTGTTATTTCATTTCATTTATGCATTTAAGCAGACACTTTTATCCAAAGCGACTTACAGTGCATTCAGGCAATACATTTATTCCAGTATGTGTGTTTCCTGGGAATTGAACTCACAACCTTGCGCTGCTAACGCAATGGTCTACCACTGAGCCACAGGAACACATGTTATGTTGCAGCCTTATGTTAAACTGTTTTAAATGACCTTATCTCCACATCAATTTACACTCCATACAACATAATAAAACTAAAAAAGGATTTATGACAACTTTGCTAATATAATAAAAATAAAACACGGAAATAAGTACATTGCATAAGTATTCAATCCCTTAGCTCAGTCCTTAGCTGAAACACCTTTAGAGCATATGGGTGTGATGCGAAAAGCTTTGCACATCATCATTTGGCAATTATCTGCCATTCTTCCCTTCTTCACCTCTCAAGCTCTGTCAGTTTGGATGGGGCAGACACATATTTTCAGGTTTCTCCAGAAATATTTGATTGGGTTTAATCCCAGGCTGTGGCTTGGCCACTAAAGGACATTCACAGAGCCACTCTTGCTGTGTGCTTAGTGTCACTGTCCTGTTGGAAGGTGTCCTGTTCATTAAGGCTATCTCAATATGTTGGTGCACTGAGTATTTCTTCTACTCTAACGAGTCCCTCAGTCCCTGTCGCTGAAAAACAGCCCCACAGCATGAGGCTGCTACCAGCACACTTTACTTTTGGGATGTACTCTGCAGCTGATGAGCAGAGCTGGTGTCCTTCAGACATGATACTTGGAATTGAGCTTCATCAGACCAGAGAATCTTGTTCCTCAGAGTCTGTGGGTCCTTTAGGTGCATTTGTGCTAATTCCAGGTGTGCTTTCATGGATTGAGTTTGGCCACACCGCCGTAAAGTCCAGATCGGTGGAGTGTTGCAGTGATGTTTGTCCTTCTGTAGGATTCTCCCATCTGCATATATGATCATGGAACTCAAAGAGTGACCATCAGGTTCTTGGTCACCAGTCTGGACAAGGCCCTTCATCAACTGCTCAGTTTGATCAGGAGACCAGCTCTAGCAAGAGTCCTGGCTGTTCCAAGCATGCTACAAGCTTCTGTGAACCTTCAATGCAGCAGATTATTATCATTTTTTTCTGAACTCTTCCCCAGATCTATGCCTTGATGCAAACCTGTTTCTGAGCTCTAGAGGCAGTTCTTTTGACCTCAGGGCTTGTTTTTGCTCTTTGTTAGACCTTTTCTGAGATGTGTGTGACTTTCCAAATCATACTCATTCAAATGAATTTTCCTCAGTTTAACTCCACTGGAGGTGTAGTAACATCATACGATTGCTCCTGAGCTAAGCTTCAAGTGTCCCAGAAAATAATGATTCATTCATTCAGTCAGGTATGAATACTTATGCAATGGAATCATTTCAGTTTTTTTATTTCTAATAAATTAGAAAAGTTGTTCCAAATCTGTTTTTACTATGTCATTATGGTGTACGGAGTGTAGTTTGATGTGGAGGAAAAGATTTAAAGCAGTTTAACATTAGGCTGCAACATAACAAAACGTGGAAAAAATGAAGGGGTATGAATCTGTTTTGCAAGGCACTGTATGCGACATAAATACCTGCTGTTGTCTTGATACACTACAAACTGCAAACCACAAAATGCTAATTAATCTTAATAAATAGTTCTATAATATCAAACTTGATTATTAATAATTTATTAATAATACAAATACTACTACAACTAATAATAATTATTATTATTATTGTTATTACTTTACAAATCGATATATTCAAAGTATTACATGTCATGAATTATTTGAGAGTGGAAAATGTAATGTTTTTATGTTTAGTAATATATTTCAACCACTGGGGGTGTCTGAGCTCCTCACAAACTACGTCATGAATCACATGTTTGTATCTCAGCACCTGCTGGTGTCAAACCAGATGAAGATGATTTGGAAACTCTTGTGATCAGTGGAGATGTGACTGATGAGAAAGAAGAAGCAGATGATGAAGATGGCAGGGATGAAGATGATGAAGATGACGATGATGATAATGATGTTGCTGATGATGATAATGATGTTGGTGATGATGATGATGATGATGAAGTTGGTGATGATGTTTCTGGAACATCTGCATATAAAACATGAAAACAATGCATTTCTGAAAGATGTTTATTTATTTTTTTTCCTCCCCCACACGCTCAGTTCTTGAATCATGTGTCTTATGGTAAATATAAGTGTTACTGGTATCATTCACACTCTACCCAGAATTCATGTTTGCTGATACAGAGACACCCAGAAAACAACATCGCAAGCTGTTTGTTTGAGTTTGTGTAACTGAAGCCTGTAGTTTCTCAGTGAATAATACAGTTCATAGCAGGTTACTGGATGAGCATCTTCTTAACTATAGTACAAGACATGAAATAACTCACAGAAGTGCTACAAACTGCATCCAGATGAGCACATCAGATATTACTAAACATTAAAAACATTACATTTTCAAGTAAAAATAGAAAAAATATATATTCAGCGATAATGTGTCGAAATTAAGAATAAAATATACAAACATTGTCCAAACTGTGTGCAGTTTTTCATTGAGCAGAACAGCATTATTCTACACAAAACTGCACTTTTGACTGCAGTCATGAGCAATTATAAAGAAACTTCCTCTTTTTAACTGTGTGTTTGTGGTTTTGCTCTGTTAAACACACAGAACATCTAAAATTAACCTTCTGGTAAACCTGTGTGAAGAGAATCGGGTATCATACAAACGTCTCGGTTACGTATGTAACCCTCGTTCCCTGAAGGAGGGAACGGAGACGTCGAAGCGCTGACCTCAGATGCTTCCGACTCCAGAGGAGGAGGTGGCGGGCGAGTTGTGACATGCAACGGGAGCGTAGACCACCTTGTCGGTTGATGTACGCAACGGTCGCTGTGTTGTCCGTACGGACTAGTACATGCTCGCCTCGTAAGCGTCTCTTGAGACGGTTCAAGGCCAGGTGTACTGCCAGCAACTCTAGGCAGTTGATGTGCCAGTGCAGTTGGGGACCCGTCCAAACCCCTGACACTGCATGCCCGTTGAATGTGGCCCCCCAGCCCTTGGCGGAGGCGTCTGTGTAAACCACAGCGTGCCTGGAGACCTGTTCCAGGGGCACTCCTGCCCGAAGGAATGAAAGGTCTGACCACGGGGTGAAGGTTTGGCGGCAGGCTGGAGTGACTTGGACCCTCAGCGTGCCGCTCTGCCACGCCCACCTCGGGACTCGGCCATGGAGCCAGTGTTGAAGCGGTCTCATATGGAGCAGCCCCAGCGGCGTGACAGCCGCCATATGCCCCAGGAGCCTCTGAAACTGTTTCAGGAAGAGTTTGCTCTTTTCCCAGTTGACCCGAAGGCCCAACTGGCTGAGGTGCGAGAGCACCAATCCCTGTGTTCGCATAACTGATCCTGAGACTGAGCCAGTATGAGCCAGTCGTCGAGGTAGTTGAGAATGCGCACGCCTGATCTCTCAAGGGAACAAGGGCTGCCTCCGCTACTTCGTGAAGACACGGGCGATAGGGACAGCCCAAGGGCAGGACCTGTACTGATATGCTCGTCCTTGAACGCAAAACCGCAGGAATGGCCTGTGGCACGGAAGGATCGACACATGGAAGTACGGGTCTTCAGGTCAATGCTGCAGACCGAACTTGGGGACGGATGCATCCGAAGACGCGGTTCTGCATGAGCATTTTGAGCATCAAGATGCGCAGACCCAAGATTGGTCGTAACCCACCGCTTTTCTTGGGCACAATGAAGTAAGGGCTGAAAAACCCTGCCTTCATATCGGCTGGAGGGACGGTACCATCACGTCCTTCGCCAGTAGGACAGAGATACCTCTCACAAGTCATGGGCATCGGCTGCCTTCACTGCTGTGAGGTGGATGCCCTGAACTTGGGAGGACACCGGCGAACTGAATCGCATAGCGAGTCAGATGGTCCTCAGGAGCCAGCGAGGCGGCTGGGCAGCTCCCGGCACCCAGACACCGCATAAGCGGGACCATCGGGACCACCGGCGTACCCGCAGTAGGGCAGCGAGGTGGAATGCAGGGACCTGGCCCGTGGCGGACCGTGGAGGGGTCTGAGTGTGCGGTGCACGTTTACCTGCTTCCATAATTTGGCAGAGGTGCGTGAGTAGCCTTTGATGACGCCTCGAACCGCCCACTGCTGCCTGCTGGCGAGAGGAGGATGAGTGTGGTTGAAGTTGATTCGTCCATGACTCTCAAGCCCTCTTGGGACCCAGAGACAGAGTAATAATATCCACCCGGCCCTCCTCCGGGAGGAGAGATGCACTTACCCTCTCCCGAAGCAGTTCCCTCTCTGGGTCGCCCGTCCGAGGCCTCTTGCTCCTCTGCTTACCGCCAGTAGACGGGGCCAGGACGGGCGGGCGGCCTGCCTACACCTAGCTCTGGCACCGCTTTTGGAGGCTGCTGCGGATGCGGTGCGGGAGCAGGGGTGGATGCAGGGGCCGCCCTCGGCGAGAGCAGGCTGGGCGCTGCAACCGGCGGACGGGTGGAGGCAGCAGCTGCCCGCCGAGGCAGGAAGTGTTAGATCGCCTCAGTCTGCTCCCGTGCAGCCGGAACTGCTGGGCCAGGTTACCGGCTGCGTGCGCCGAAGAGGCCAGTCTGGGATACAGGAACCTTGAGGAACCGACTTTGTCGGCGTCCCTATGTCAACCAGACACAGCCAGAGGTGGCGCTCCTGGACCACAAGTGTGGACATCGCACGACCCAGAGACCGTGCAACCTTCGCCGCTCGTGGCGCCAGGTCAGGTGCGATGCGGAGCTCTTCTCAGAACTTCCGGATCGTAACCACCTGCATGTCCCTCAGTGCTTTTAGCCTGAAAAGAACCTGCAGTAACGCGGTAGCATTAGGTGGAGGCAGCCTCTCCACAGGCCACATAAGCCTCGCCGGATGAGACCAGGCAGTACCTACAGGCCGGAAGAGGAGGCACGGTTTGCCCTGCCGGGTGGAGACAGTATAGGGACACACTTGCATCGCAACTGACCGCTCCACGGGGACCCCGTAACCCTAGCTGCACCACCGAGGGTGGTGAGGAGGAGTTAGCAGGTCGGTTTCTGGCAGTAAAGGTGCCGTCCACGACCTGTAAGCCCCTCATGCACGTCCGGGAGAGAGGCACCGGGGCAGGGCGCTGAGAACCAGCACACGCTACCCGAGAAACCAGTCGTCCAACCTCGGGGTTCGGGACACGGTGGCTTTCTCCACTCGAGCCCCTATCCTTCCGGTGGCCGGAAAGCATAGCCGTCACTTCCAGATCCGACTCAGGCATTGCTACCGCGAGCGGCAACGCAGCCGAATCTTCCTCTCCAGAAGCTCCGGCTCACCCTCCGATGCAGCGATCGACATCTGGTCGTCGGGAGGAGCACCAAGGATACTGCTGGTGCGCTCCTTTTAGAGGGCCCAGCACGTTCCATTGGCAGCTCAACTGGTTGCGGGCGCAAGAGGCGATGGTCCCTGAGGGTTTGCCACCACTGTAGTCCTCAGACCAGCCGTGCTACCGCCTGAAGTAGACCTCGCCTGTCTGCAGCCAGGACGAGAACTAGATCGAGACGGAGGCAACAGCTCCGCCCCTTTGTCGAGTAACGGAGCCTGGCCGCAACTCCGAGATGAGCATCCACAGTGAGATGATGACTCATCCACGACGCCACCTCAGCGTGCTGCCCCAGGCACGTGAGGCAGCGGCGTCACCATTCACCCAGCGCCAGGCACCCGCATCCAGAAGCGCACGGGTGACACGTTGTCTGAAGCAAAACCCAACTCGTCTTTATAAAGGCGCGCGTCAAGTTTGCCAGATGCAACATCGTCTTTAAAAAGACGCACCCCGTGAATGCTCTTTTAGGGAAAAACTCTTTTAGCATGCTGAAGCAAACAGGGGAGATGGTCATTTGCAACACAAACAGGGGTAGTGCAGCCTGATGTGTGCAGTCCACTCGACATGGGAAGAACCACCACCGCTGTAGGGCGTACCACCAGCACGAGAGTCTTCCGAGAGCGTGCTCAACTCGTTGAATTCACTTTCGTTCAGCAGAAGTCAGGAGCAGAACGATGTAACCGCTCGGCTCCGAGCGAAAAGCTGAATATCGCTGCACCTGCTGCCTATTTATGCTCACGCTGTGATCAGCGGCAGCTGGATGCAATAATCGCATGCCAATGTGCATTGGCTCGTTTTAGTTTACACTCGAAGTGGATTGGTCTCTCTAAGCGATATCCCAATTCGTCGGTCCTCCGGCGTGGCGAGAAGTGACCGACTGATAGGGAACATCAGTGATACTTTTTGACAAGACAAGACACAGTGATCTGCTGAATGGAAGCAAGATTTGATTTCATTCTGATGAATATGAGAGAGAAAGCCATCTGTACCTGTAACGCTGATGAGGACTCGTGCGATGAAGCTCTTGTGTCCTTGATCAGACTGAACTCCACACCAGTATTCAGATGAATGTTGTCGAGTCACATGACTGATGATTCCCGTCAGGAGCTGCTGCTCTTGGTCATCATACAGCTGGATCTGTCCCTCAGCGCTCCATCTTCTGCTCTCCTTCACAGACGTCTCTTCAGCACAGAGATCAGATCCAGATCTCCTGCAGACAAACTTCACATCAGCACTGTGGGATTGTGGGTATTTGCAGCTGATGTTCACAGATGCTCCTGCAGCAGCTGATAGATTGATGTTCTTCTGACAACAATCAGCTGTTTGAGAGGCAAATCAAGTTCACATTAAACAACAGATTCATCAGTTCATCACAGAAACAAATGCATGAGTGAATGAAAGCAGCTCACTGTCGCTGATGTTCAGGAGAAACTCAGAGAAGAAACTGTAGTCTTCAGAAACTCTGACTGTAATCTTATATTCTCAGAATCATTCTCATTCAGTTCTCTGATAAACACATGTAAGAGACGAGCAGATCTGTCGTCATGAACAGAGAATCGACCGTCATGTGTCTGCTCTGATGCTCTGTTAGTGTTTATTAGAGGAAAACACTGATCTGCTCCAGTTTTACAGACATCTACCAAAGGATTCTCTTCTAGTGTCTTATATTTGTAGTATATAAGACACTAGAACTTTTAAAGACACTTTAGCTTTTAATTAGTATTTAAAACATCTGGTTGCTTATTCATTTTATAAAAGAAGATCCTATACTATGAGCTCAAATATATTATATTTGCCCTGGTTATTGATTTTCTGGTGTTATTATTGGATCACATGTAGCCTACGAGTCGCAGTAATTACAGTCAGTGTTGAGTGTGTGATGTTGATGATCATCATGAGTTTGAGAGTCTCAGTTACTCACCTGTTATAACGCTCAGATTCACTTCAGTGTAGGAATCTCCAATGAGATATCTATCAGTTCCACACTGGTACGTCCCAGAATCCTGTTCAGTCAGGTTTCTGATGGTCACAGTGAAAACTGCTGCTCTTGTGTCGTCATACAGAGAGAATCTTCCAGAATCAATCCATTTATCTTTCTCTTCAGTCTTGATGAGGTCGGTGCACCCAGGCCACTTTCCTCTACAAAAATACTTCTTATTGTTGGTATATCCTTCATCATATCTGCATGTGATGCTGACTCCTCCTCCTGAATATCCTCTCACACTGATGGAGCTCAACACACCTACAACAAACCAACATCTTAATACAACAATAATACATTTATATGAGAATGAACAGAGATTCACTTTCAAACCATTTCAATCCATTTCTACAACATGAGCTGAAGTTAAAGTCTCTGTGATGTTTTTAGTGATTTACTGTGAGTTCAGATTCTCACCAGGAATCATCAGCAGAGTGAAAGTCCAGATGATCTTCATTCTTCTCTCGCATTCAATGATTCTCTGCTGTTACTAGATTCAGTTCTTCTGAAGCCCTCGATGTGTGTTCAGATGAGTTTTAGTGCTTCTTTCCTGGTCGCATGTTTAACATGAACTGATGAATGTGTGAGAGACGCCCACTTCCTCTGAGAGAGAGAGAGAGAGAGAGAGAGAGAGAGAGAGAGAGAGAGAGAGAGAGAGAGAGAGAGAGAGAGAGAGAGAGAGAGAGACAGAGAGAGAGAGAGAGAGAGAGAGAGAGAGAGAGAGAGAGAGAGAGAGAGAGAGAGAGAGAGAGAGACACAGAGACAGAGAGAGAGAGAGAGAGAGACACAGAGACAGAGAGAGAGAGAGAGAGAGAGAGAGAGAGAGAGAGACACACAGAGACAGAGAGAGAGAGAGAGAGAGAGAGAGAGAGAGATTAATAAAGGGAGAAGTGAAATTATTACTTTACATTTCACACAAACATGCAGATACAACTCATTATAAAAAGCATTATACAGAGATTTTAACAGAAGTATTCTATCATTTCAAAGTCTTGTTTTTCATTTTTATTCAGTATGGACTCCTATGATCTCATATTTTGAAAAAAGCGTAACTCTTCCCCCAAACAAAAATGAATAGTCAAATTAAAAGACCACTTAAATGGATAACGCAATCAAACCCAATGAGCTAACATTGATGTTAATTATTCCTTACTGTTTGTAAAACCAAAACTTTGAGATTCATTTACTTATTAAATTAAATGTACATTTTTATTTATGTATGTATGTATTTTATTTTATTTTATTATTATTTATTTATTTATTTATTGGGGGGGTGTTCAGTGGGGTGGGTTGTGAAATGAATGCATGAATGAATTAAATGAATGAATGAACGAAAGGATGAATGAATGAACGAATGAATGAACGAATGAAGGAATGAATGAACGAACGAACGAATGAATGAATGAATGAATGCATGAATGAATGAAATAATGAATTGATGAATGAATGAATGAATGAACGAATGCATGGATGAATGAATGGATGGATGAATGAATGGATGAATGAACAAATAAATGAATGAATGAACGAATGAATTAATTAATGAATGAATGAACGAATGCATGGATGAATGAATGAATGAATGAATTAACGAATGCATGGATGAATTAATGGATGAATGAATGAATAAATGGATGGATGAATGAATGAATGGATGAATGAATGGATGGATGAATGAATTGATGAACAAATAAATGAATAAATGAATGAATGAATGATCAAATGCATGAATGAATGATCGAATGCATGAATGAATTAATGAATGAATGAATGAATGGATGGATGAATGAATGAACGAATGCATGGATGAATGAATGAATTAATTAATTAATGAATGAAATACATCTTAAATCTCTGGACCTCACAGTATAAGTGGATTATTAGTTCAGTCTGTCGGAGCTGCACATAATAACAGTGACTCAATCGATGCTGTGAGTTTAAGATTATCTGTCTGACAGTGTTTAACTTGTCAGAAAACAGTATTTTGTTATTGTGTTTGATTATTACACCAGGGACAAATAAAATACACACTTCACTTGTAAAAATGAGAGTTTTACTCCAGATTCAATTCAGATGCTCCAGCTATAAAAGACAGAGATCAATGTAATTAAGAGTTGTTAAAGGAGTCATTTTTATTTGCATATCACTTTCCACATCCAATGCTGTTTCAAAACAGCTTTAAAGAAAATCACACATTAATGTCTAAAAGCTTAAACACACAAGTGACATACTGTGAAAAAAATCTTAATTTGTTTATGCATCAGAGGAAACAATCAGACTCATTACAGTGAATGTTAGTTGGCTAAATATGATCTGTTCACACAGTACGAGTGTCATTTGATGATCAGTGTTTGTTTCAGACGCTCAGACTCCTTTAAAATGAATCAGGTTCTGACACACATTCTGTGCTGTGGAGACTCTGATGAAGATGAAGATGAAGATGTGGATGGTGATGATGATTGTGTTGTTCCTGTTGCTTCTGGAACATCTGCGTATAAAACAACAAGATCTGTAGCTCCTGCATGTACACGCTGTTGTAGCTCATATGTATCATGGAGCTTTTGAAACTAGACAATAGAAACAGCTATTTTCAATGCTGACAGAAACAATGCAAGCTGGAAAATGAAATAAAATAACAATATTTAGCAGTTATTTAAAGATTGAAATTAAGAATAAACACATAAACACTGTCCTCTGCTTTACTCTGTGTGCAGTTTCTACACTATTAAAATGAAAGGTGCTTCAAAAGGTTCTTCAAGTGATGACACAGAATAACCAATGTTGGTTCCACAAAGAATCATTCAGTTAAAGAACATCTTCTTTATGGATCAATTTAGACAAAAACAGTTCTTCAATGGCATCGTGGAGCATCTTTTCTTTTTAAGAGTGTAATTGAACAGAACCGCACCATTATTCTACACAAAACTGCAAATTTACCTGCATAGACTGCAATAACTACAGTTTGTTTTTATAAAGACACTAACTCTGTTAAACAGTTTCATGTCGGGTAGATCTTGGCCTCCACATCGTGCATTAAAAATTATTTAATGCACAGCTAGCCCTGCATTATCCCACTTACAGTATATGGTCATTTTCCAGCACTGACGAGTTAAAGGTAAAGATGTTTACAGCTCCTTAGCTCTAGCATTCTGCCCACTTCAAATCAGACACATAGATTTAACAGTGCGGTATAAGATCACAATTATTTGAATTAATTATATAATTTATTGTAATGAATTATCATGAGAGATAAAACAGTTGTGAGTCGTGATCTCGACATAATTTAACTTAATTTTCTTGTGATCTCGACAAGAGATTTTTTTAAAAGACAACAGCCAGCATTCACATTATTAGTACTGTACAGACAAGAAGATGATCCCATAATATTCCACTTTAAGCATTTTCCTCTGTATAATACCATATGGACAACACGTAACATGGCTTCGTGTGTTAAGGCAGTGTTTTTAAAAGACAAAGCTCAGTAAACACATAATTAATAAAGCATTCTATGTAGCCTACAGACAAACAAATAAGCCCATAATAAGTTAATAACTTAATCCATAGAATATAAGAAAAAGCATTGCCTTCACATCCTGGACTCATCTTGTCTGTACATAGGCTATTATCATTTATTAATAATGTGTTTACTGAGTTTGTTCTTTAAAACACTCTCTAACATTAAGCCACGTCAAGCGTTTTGGAAAGCCCCCTTTGAGGTGCAAATGATCAACAGATACTCGTGCGCTCGTATACTGTATATTATGGATATTTCAGCAAATGTTGCTTCACTTAGAAATACCGTCTACAATAAATCAAATAAATAGTTTTATTTATTTACTAATCACTGCTGATTTTGTCCAGAGTTAGGCTACGCCAAATAATTAACATGTTTAACAACAAGCATTCAACACCGCAAGCGCAGGCGGAGTGCCTTAAAAGGCAAAGAAGAACTAGCCTATTCTAAAAATCAAGAGCTGCTTGGATTAAACTCACTTCATTTTCCTCGTTCGTTTCAAATAAAATAATATATCATACTATATTATAATAATTTGATTATGATTGTATTAGTCATGTATGATAGGCTGTGATATCATGTGTGTTTCAAGTGTGGATGCTTTAGTGTGTGTGTGTGTGTGTGGGGGGGGTTTACAAAGAAATTTATAAAATACAAAAAAATTAGGCTACAACCAAACGGGAAACTTCCCGCTCTCTCTCGTGAAGCCAACACGGAAGTGACTTAAACTGTAATTCATCGACTGGCCGCTAGAGGCTGGCTGCAAAAGGGATTCAATCCCATAGACTTCCCATGATAAAATACCCAACTTTACAGCAGAGAAAAACATGTTTACAGCCTGGTGCAAAAATTATTTTGATCTATATAGCTAATTTTGCCCTTCATGACAACTATGAGGGCGTGATTTTTTATATATATAAATCATCCGTTTAAATTATATTAAACTTTAAAGTTCTGCATAATTAAGGGCGTGGCCACTTGAGTGACAGGTAGATTGCCGCTGCTGTCACCACTGTCACGCTTGGTGGGTGTTTTTCAGCAACCAGCGCCTATTTGCCACTTTTGATTATCCGGGAGTAGTGACGTGCAGACAAGATGGCGGCTGTCTCGGCCCACTTTGAGCTACAGAAATGCTCTTCAGAAACCTATGGGTGGCGTCACCGTCACTACGTCCATGTTTTTACAGTCTATGGCTACAACACTGTGTGACCCCAGTCGTTTGTTCGTGGAATTGCCGCTGAGCCCACAAATGACTTTGATTGGCAGCCGTTTGAAACACCTGTTCTCTATTAGACGCTCGGTTTAAAAGAGGCCTCCGCTTGAGCCAGGGATGGGGCTTCGGTTTTGGATTTTGGTTTGCACCTCAACACCGCAGTACACTACATCTCCTTACATCCATGAAGTCTACATTACACTCTGACATTACTGACATTTTTCAATCCAAAGTTGTTTTCTATATGGGTTTTCTGTACCTTTTTATGTGACTCTAATCCTTAAATTATATTTTGAGTAAACGATTTGGTTTTCGCATGTGTCCTCTGTTTGTTGCTTCCCTTGAGCCATGGGTCGTAACAACTATTTAACATTATTGAACTAAAATATACACATGTAAATCACATTTCTTATTAATATACATGTATTAACGATAAAGATTAAAAATAAAGATGCACATTATAAATACGTCGTTGTAGCCTGTAATGATAACATATAATATATATATTGTTATAAGGGAAACAGGTCAATTTAGCTCAAAGGGAATCATTAATGATTTTATAGGGAATTTGAACAGACTCACTGTTTCACGGCGATTCACCGAACAAGCCGTATAACAAACTCTGCACTGGATATTAAAATCCCAAAATATAGTGAAAACACTATTAAATAGCACGGTAACAAAATCGACAGATTAAGGCATTAACTTATGAGCACAAAACACAAGATATGTCTCTTTTCAATATAAACAAGACTTTATTTATATAAATCTAAGACATGTAAACTAATCTACATATGAACAAGCATTCACACATTCACGCGTTGCAGAAAGAGAGAAGTGAGGAAAGGATTAGATTAAGAGAATGAGAATTTGATATCCCACGTTTACAGCAATAGGTGCAATTGCATAAACCTGAACAATCATCAATCACATATTTAACACTCGCATTGACTTTTCAATGAGGCTAAAATTACATTAAAATGACACCAGCACAGCAAAGTCTGGGGTTTGTACTTGCAGCTTTTGTGTTTAAAGGATTCCCTTTGTTCTCCGTCTTTTCAGGAAAGGGTTTTTCCGAAGTCGCTGATTGGCTTAGAGTTCAGGAGTCGTGGAAGTGGGCGTTGGCTGGTTTGCAGAGTCTTGGGCTTGTTTCCTGGCAAACGTAACTTAGCACACGAACTCACGGAAAGAAAATAAACTAAAGTCAAAGAATAAAAGGATGTAAAGACTAGGTGGCTTTTCTTCTCATCATGGTAGCAACTGGCTGGGTGTGGTCAGAGCACATGACTGAAGAGAGAGTTCATTTTCCGGAGTAGAGAGGCTGAAGAGCGTTAAGAGAGGCTGAAGAGAGCGATTTCAAGGGGTGTCCTAGTATTTATTCTCGGCCTTTAGGGACCTCCCAATGGTTGTCTTGACCAATTAGATCCCATGCTGACTCTTTGTGCGCTTTGTAGCTCCACCCACTTAATAAATTACCATGTCATGGCCAGTCATATTGCTCGAATTTTACATTCTCTTGCAAAATATCCTTTTGAATGTGGTTTCTATAGCCAGAATATGATGCATTTGACAGGAAATCAATTAAAAGAAATGTTCAAAGCTGGAATTATCACATACATACTAAACATGACATTAACCCTTAAGGCTTAGCTAGTCAATACTAATTAAAAGCACGATAAACACAATGATTAAAACAAGGATATTCAAATTTGTGGGTCACATACATAATATGCAGTTATGCCTATAAATTATTATTTTCATTAACAATGAGAATGAAAGTCCTTTAAGATGATTTTACAGGTTTTGTGAACCCAGGAATTTTAGCCTTTGTCCTCGAAACCTGGTCAGGGTGTATTCAGGCGGGCTGGGGGTCTGATTTATGACTTCTGCTGTTGTCTTGTGGAATTCGGCTTCTCATGTTTCAACCATGCTTCGATCGAATCTTGATTTGCCAATCTGATTCGGTCCTTGATATTCTACACACCCCTCTTCGTTCGGCGCGAGGTGTTTTAGCAGAAGACATCGTCCGAGCTGGAAAACAAAGGGCAGAAGAAGCAGACAAAACACAGCAAACAACAAGACAACACCTCCATGACAGTTACTGTACTGGTGCCGGGCATTAGGTTATTCAATTTTGGAAATTATTGTTTTAGTTCTTGATCAACTTTTGCGACTAGATTTGTGTGTTTCTTCTAAGTTGTCTTAACTTAAGAATGTTCACATTTAGTTTCTAGTGAACTAATTTGTGGTAAAATGAATCGACCTATCGTGCATGGAGCTCTCTGGCTTTCCTTCAGTCTAGAGTGGCTTGGATATTAGGTGTAGCGAGTCAATCCTAATATCAGACCTTTGACCCTTGCAGGGTGTCTAGGTGTTTCACCTACTAAAGAAAGAGGGAAGGAAAAGGATAGGTAAAGAAGAACAAACAAAAAACAAAGCTGCTGTGGGTTTTCCTAGCATGATTTGCAACTACTGTTGAGCTAGGATGTCATGTGCAGCTAGCCATGCACCTTAACTTCGTGTCAGGTGTTCTAACTCTTGTGAGGATAGCTATATGTTTCTTCATGGTGGTGTATGTAACTGTGTTGTGCTAAAGTTGGATATTCTACTTGTGGGAAGAATATGTTTGTTGAATGTGTTATCAGTAGATGTGGTTACCTCTGGGTGTAGGTAATGTTGTGTGTGTTAATGGTGTAGTGTATGTGTGGTCAGATCTGTTCCAGTCTGTGTCGTCTCCCCTTTTCAGGTATGTTACATAAGACTGGTTCTCTTCATCCTTGGCTTGGATGTGGGCATGTCCATGATCTAATGGGGATCAGTCCAGAAAGGCAGGAAGTTCTTTAGCAGACAGTCGGAGGTAGTTTGGCATGGCTGTGTGAAGCTGGGCTGCAAACTTTGTCTCCTTTGTTGCATTCCTCTTGTGCTACCTTCTGGATGTGGCAGACTTTCTGACCTTCTGTGCTTTGGTGGTTGCTGTTGCACAGACAGGAATGTGGTTCTAGGAGTTGGAGTTCATTTAGCAGTTTGCTAGTGAGTGATGGGTGAGTGAGGTGATGTTCTCTGGTACCTCAGTTTTCATCAACGGTTGGCCGTGAGAGACTTGCTTGTCCTGTGTGGTTGTTGAACAGGTGCTTGTCATCTCGGATATGGTGGTGTACCATGCGATCGTCGGCCTTCCATTCTGTCGCTGGTCACAGCGAGCATGACTCAATTTCGTAGTCATCCGTGTTCAGCTTATCTTGAAGGAACTCGGTCAGTTGGCTCATGACTTGTTCCATGTCTTCTGACGGTAAGCTGTATGGTTCTGGAGCATACTCAGCACTGTGCATGTCTGAGTAATGCTGAGGTGGGTTTCGTTGTCGCAACCCTACGAGATGCTCTTGGATGAGTCAGGCGATTACCTTTGGATGTCTGGTTAGGTTTCCAGTTGTTGCTATCTTTTGCGTTTCTTGAGAAGCGTGGCTGGTCCCATGGATTTTTCCAGAAGTTGGGCTGATAGCTTTCGTGGACATGGGGATCACGTTCTCTGTGCTCTTGATGGAGGACTCTGGTTTTGTGATGCATCTGGGTGTCGTCCAGTGCAAGGCTTGAGTCTTTGTTGACAGAGTTCAAGAGTGTGGATGTTTTGTCACCTTTCTTTGAGGCCATCTTCTGCTTGTTGTAGGCCTTCTGTGTTAGGTCACGCAACTGTTGGATGGTCATGGAGCGTGGACAGGCCATGACGCCTAGATGGTGGCTGACTCCAGGGTGCAGATTTCTTAGGAAGAGGCTTTTGAAGTTCACATCCTCTTCAAGGTCAGGTTCATTGTGTGCACCAAAGTAGGCTTGTCGGAGTCGGTTGTAGTAAGCTTGTGGAGCCTCTTGTCGACCTTGTTTGGTTTCTAAGGCAGTTAACAGTCCATGTTCGGAGTCAGGGTCGGTAAACTCTTTAATCAGGACCTCACGAAGTAGCTGGTAGTCTGACTTCGTTCGACTGGGCTGTCGATCTAGGAAGTTTCGTACCTCGGAACTGGACGTGGCTCTAAGGAGGTATAACCTGTCTCTGTCAGTCACATGAGGTCTCATTTCTAGATAGAAGTTGACATCTTGAAGGTGGGCCTGGATGGTGTGGCCCCCTGTGGAGTTCGGGTTGAACTTGCTGATGTTTTTAGACAGCTTGTCGAGGTCTTTGATGGTCATCCCAGGTGCAGCTCCAAGGTCTGCTTGGATGGGAGGTTTTCTTTCGTTGACAGGAAAGAGTTCTGTGGCGAAGGCAGGTGAGGTTTTGGGTTGTGGCCCTTCGCTTCTTTCGCTGTATACGAGTTCTTGGACATGGGACTCTGCTCGACTCAGCAGTGGTGCGGCTGAGTGTGGTTTCTCTCGCTTTGGCTCTTGCTTCTGCATAAGCATGTTTGAGTCCTCTTCTGACCATGTAGAGCTGATCATTGGTATCGTCTAGTTGTGGGGTCAGATTGTCCATTTCAATTCTGTACCTTTCAAGGTGGTCCTTCAGGGCACTTATTTCAGCATTCTTGTTGCTGATGTCATGCTTGGCTTTCTCTAGTAGCTGGTTGGCATACTGAAGTCTGTTTACCAGGTCTTCCTGGGCAGCCTTTGCATGTTGTTGGTCGAGCTGAGCTGCTGTCAGGGCTGCTTGGAGCTCCTTAACTTGTTCCGTTGTTTCCTGCTCGCTCTCGTTGGGTGCTTTGAGTTGATCTTGAACTTTCACTTCCAGCTTGTCTGCGACGTTGAGCACATGTCAGTTCCTCTTGAAGGTGGGTGATGTGCTTGTCGCTCAGTTTCAGCTGGGTCGTGAAGGCATAGCTTAGGAGCTGGCAATTTTGACTAGCTCCTCATGGTTGTTATTCTGGCTTGAATCTTGTGTCAGGAATCTTCTCAGGACTACGATTATTATTAAAAATAATAACAGTTCAAACGTCTTGGGGTGAGGCTGTCTGTCGTTCCTCTCAGCCAAGTGTTCACATCTTCCCTTTGCCAGGGGGTCTGCAGTCTGCGGCATGTTGGCACGCTGGGGAGAAGAGAGACTGACACAGATCTGTGTGGAGTGGAAGCTTATGTGGGGTGTGACAACTAAGTGTTATGTCAGTGATTCTGAACCACTGGTGAAGTGTGGTGATCACTGTGTTGGTCTCAGAGTATCTAGGTAGACTAGCGATGTGAAGACTTCGTCACTCTAATGAGGAAGAGGGAAAAGAGACAAAAAGGTGAAAAACAAATTTAATAAAAAAAAAAAACAATTCCTTTTCTATTTTTTTTCAAATGAAGAAAATTCTTTCTTTTTTTTTTATTATTAAATGTTGTTATCAAGGAGGCAAACAATATTATTAAAATTTTGTCTTAGACAAATGAATATAATAATAATTCTGATATCTCTTTTCTTAGTCTGACAGAATTGACAACGCACACCTTACAGTTGGATCGCTCACCAGGGAGGCTGCGAAGGCGACAGTTGCTCAACACTTATCTCTATTAAAATTGATCTCAGCGTTGCATGAGTTGTTCAAATTTGGATTGCGTTTTAAATATAGGGAGGTTAAGAAGAACAAAAGTAGGTTTGATTGCAATCAAATTCGTAAGGATGATTCGCCTTTTGACAGGATTGCATCTCATACACTTAGAATTGATTGATGGTTCTTACAGGTCCCTACAAATGTGAAAAGTGAAGAGGAAAGAAAGGAGGATAGAACAGGAGGGAAGAGAAAGAGACAGTAAGTTGAGTGGATCGGTCCACTAGCAAGCAGTTATGCCCGACTACGGCGTATAGTGTTGTTTTCAGTTGCTACACAACTATCAACAAAAATTAAATTTTGGGTAAAAGAGATTTGTCTCTAATTTATTTGAACTCGTAGTGAGGGATAACAATGCGTCCTATTAAGGCTCAGGTGGGTCGTTCCCAAGCTAGGATACACAGAGGAAAGAAATGGTAAGACAAAGTAAAATTGTAAAGTAATAAACAGGCAAAATAAGCAAATATGAAATTAAGTAAATGAGGAAATAAGTAAATAAAATAGTGGTTATGTTTATAACCAAAACAGGAAGAATTAGGGTAAAACACAATAAAGTAATGAGTGAGTATAAGTCTGAATAGAATCTACTTAAATGGGTAATAAATCAATTAGGTAGAATAAGTTTACTTAAACTTTTAAAGTTCAATACTTATTTGTACCTAAAATGATTATGCCCAAAAGGGAATACTAGAAGGAAGGATCATATTAATAATATGAGGAGGAAAATTAGAATGATTCCAAATAAATTTAATGTTTTAATTAAATTTGAATTTGGCACAATTAATAATTCTGAACTAGTATTTTCCTTTCTAGTAGAACTACAAATAAGTGGTAAAAGGGAGAAATAGGGAAGAGAAAGACCAACAAGTATATTAGTTTAAATGTTTGAAGGGTTAAACCACTTTAGCTTTTCAAAACACACACTTTATTCAACCATTGGATGTTAATGCTAACTTCTAACCTTTGAGGCTAATGGCTTTAGCATAGACTTCAATGTAAACACCACCGTGCCATTAGCAACAGCATGGAGCTTGTTTACAAAGCATCGATGTACTGCGCGTGCGCAGTTCAAAGTTGCTCGGAAGTATGTTACATTAAATGTTGGCGCATCTCAACACTGTACAAATAACAACACCGCTTGTTCTGCGATGTGGCGCTTAAACTTTCAGTTCGTTCAGAGTTAAACTTAAACCTTATTCAAATAATAGCTCCGTGCTGCGGTTGAGGAAACAGTGTATCACAAGCCCGTGTCCGTTTATATGGACATAAACACAACAGGGTTTCTTCGCTGTTGGTTCAAAGGTAAACTTTACTTGATAAAGCTTTTAAAACTCCCATTCAAATCACTCTCGGACACGCGGTGTTTGGCGAGATTTAATTCACTTTGTGAACAGTGTACACAAACAGGCAAGCATTAATTCTCTAATGTTTAACCCGGGGGAGTCATAGCATATCTGACAATGGAACACGCACTGACGATCAAACTATGAATAATAAGGCTTTGATAAATAGAATTGAGGAACACGCTCAAAACTATTCTTTATCCACTGATTTATTTCCCTTTTAATTACTGCAGTTTAGCTTAGATGCGGCTAACAGTTACTGAGATTATGGAGTAAGTTATAGCTATTAGATGACCTGGAACACGCAGGAAATTAATTCAGCTATAAAACAAGGCATTACAAGAAGAGAGGAACACGCTCATCTCCAACCTCATTCTCCGATCTCAAATGTTAACTTTGAGTTCCCTTACTGCAGTTAAACAAAGGAGAGGCTGGACTCGAGTTACAGCCTTCTCTGTGCTCATTCATTCAAGGAGGCGCTGCTGGCGTCACACATCACACACACACACCAGTCTTGATCTCAGATCTCATCCGTAAGAATATAAAAGATTAAATAACTTGGTTTATGCTCATAATTTAGATTAATCTGCCCGCATTCTCCACCAATATGTAATGATAACATATAATATATATATTGTTATAAGGGAAACAGGTCAATTTAGCTCAAAGGGAATCATTAATGATTTTATAGGAATTTGAACAGACTCACTGTTTCACGGCGATTCACCGAACAAGCCGTATAACAAACTCTGCACTGGATATTAAAATCCCAAAATATAGTGAAAACACTATTAAATAGCACGGTAACAAAATCGACAGATTAAGACATTAACTTATGAGCACAAAACACAAGATATGTCTTTTCAATATAAACAAGACTTTATTTATATAAATCTAAGACATGTAAACTAATCTACATATGAACAAGCATTCACACATTCACGCGTTGCAGAAAGAGAGAAAGTGAGGAAAGGATTAGATTAAGAGAATGAGAATTTGATATCCCACGTTTACAGCAATATGTGCAATTGCATAAACCTGAACAATCATCAATCACATATTTAACACTCGCATTGACTTTTCAATGAGGCTAAAATTATATTAAAATGACACCAGCACGGCAAAATCTGGGGTTTGTACTTGCAGCTTTTGTGTTTAAAGGATTCCCTTTGTTCTCCGTCTTTCAGGAAAGGGTTTCTCGAAGTCGCTGATTGGCTTAGAGTTCAGGAGTCGTGGAAGTGGGCGTTGGCTGGTTTTGCAGAGTCTTGGGCTTGTTTCCTTGGCAAACGTAACTTAGCACACGAACTCACGGAAAGAAAATAAACTAAAGTCAAAGAATAAAAGGATGTAAAGACTAGGTGGCTTTTCTTCTCATCATGGTAGCAACTGGCTGGGTGTGGTCAGAGCACATGACTGAAGAGAGAGTTCATTTTCCGGAGAAGAGAGGCTGAAGAGAAAGCGATTTCAAGGGGTGTCCTAGTATTTATTCTCGGCCTTTTAGGGACCTCCCAATGGTTGTCTTGACCAATTAGATCCCATATTTGACTCTTTGTGCCGCTTTGTAGCTCCACCCACTTAATAAATCAACATGTCATGGCCAGTCACATTGCTCGAATTTTACATTCTCTTGCAAAATATCCTTTTGAATGTGATTTCTATAAGCCAGAATATGATGCATTTGACAGGAAATCAATTAAAAAGAAATGATTAAAGCTGGAGACTTATGACACTCATACATACCAAACATGACATTAACCCTTAAGGCTTAGCTATTCAATACTAATTAAAAGCACGATAAACACAATGATTAAAACAAGGATATTCAAATTTGTGGGTCACATACATAATATGCAGTTATGCCTATAAATTATTATTTTCATTAACAATGAGAATGAAAGTCCTTTAAGATGATTTTACAGGTTTTGTGAACCCAGGAATTTTAGCCTTTGTCCTCGAAACCTGGTCAGGGTGTATTCAGGCGGGCTGGGGGTCTGATTTATGACCTTCTGCTGTTGTCTTGTGGAATTCGGCTTCTCATGTTTCAACCATGCTTGATCGAATCTTGATTTGCCAATTATTCGGTCCTTGATATTCTACAAGCCTAAATGAGAAATTGTGATGAGTCGTGCAGCAGTAATAACGTAAGATAACAGATGATGATCATATTTATTCAAGCATTTAAAATGTATAAGTTAATTACATGTCAGTAATGAACTGCACAAATTGTAGCGATCACGAAGAAATATATATATTTTTTTCTTATAATCTAAAATCACTTGTTTTATGCAGTCATTGCGTCATGCGATGATTGTCGGCGATCTTCCCGCCTTCTCAACCCCCCCCCCCCCAAAAAAAACGGTTTTCCACTCAGCACTTAAACACGGCACTTGCGTGTCAGTGGATAAACTCGAAGCCTAATCTAGCAAGGTAAGATTTATATTTTATTTTAGAGTTTCTGCTGCTTTTATATAATTGGATGTTTTTTCAAAATGATGCGGCTGTATCGTGAGGGAGACCGTCATGAAGGTGAAAGTCCTAAGAGTACGTTAAATGGGTAGATATACATTAAAATGCATGTATACACTTTTCTTGATTGTCTTGTATGTATTATTTCAATATAACGCTCACTTACCCAGTAAAGCGGTGCTAACTAGTATTTTCCTCCGCAGCGTGCTGGCAGACCCGGTGAGGAGACTCATGAAGAATCGTGAAGATGAAAAGCCTTACGAATACTTTAAATAGCTAGGTGAACTTTAAAGCACTTGCAGTCACATCATTTGTCTTATACCAATGCTATCTGCAATGTTTAAATACGTAGAGTAGAGTTAAAAATGTCTGCAGGGGCAAAAGATCACAGGGGACCTAAGGGATGTGTCCCCCACTTTTAATATCACGTAAATTCGTCCCCGCACTTTTTTCTTGGGTAAGTGTGTTCGCATAGAAGTTTTCAAGAGCCGGTGTGTGAATAAATATAGATTTTAATTCAAAGACACAGGATAGTCTGTGCATGATCTGATGTTTTATTCTGACTCAGAATAAAGAGAGATGAGCATCACGTAGTGCTAAACACTCATTTAATGCAGTGTGAGTTCATTCATACACGACGCCGGAGGAAGCTCTTGGGCGAAAAAATCTATTCCTAATATGGACAAAAGCTCCAGCTATCGCTGTTTGAAAACAGTTGTTTTCACAGAAAAAAAGAAACGTTTGGAAACATGAAGACATTAAACATGCTGGATTGTGACAACTTATGGTTTAGTTTTTGTTTTCAAGTCATCTCCAGGTAATGAATAAAGTATATGAACAATGCAGGGCTAATTGACATAGCATTTATTACAGTATAGAAAATATTCTGCCTTATAATGTGATAAAATGTGTTATCGTTATTATTGAATATTGCCCAGCAGTGTATCTGATGTATAAGCCATTTATAAGCTATAAATAAAATACAAAATAAAGTTGCTTATACACTAACGTTACCAGTCAAAAGTTTTTGAACAGTATGGGCTAACACACATGGGGCCTAAGTGGGGCAGATGGACAAAATTGTATGGGTCCCATCTGGGTTGCCCATGTGGGGCCCATGTGGAAATGTTGGCTGGGAAGGTCCTCTGTCCAAAACGAGTACAGTATAGTGGATATACAGTATACAACTCCCCATCAGTAGTTCTATACTGCCACCTGTTTGCGCAGTTGTGTAACTTAGAGAACAACTTTTGTTATATCGAGATCACGAGAAAAATAAGTTGTGATCACAAGAAACGATAAGGAAAAATAATAATGCATGGCTTACCACCTCGATCCTAAGGAATATAATGTAGGGATCTCAGTATCTAGATTATTTGTCTTTAGATCTATGTTTGTGTGTGTGTGTTTGGGTTTGTGTGCATCAATTAAAGCAGGACATTAATATGGAATGGTGATTAAACTGACATGAAACTACCTGTGCATTAAATGGTTTTAATGCATACCTGCTGGCCAATCAGAATGCAGTATTCAGACAGACCATTGAGTAACATATTATATGACACACTGTGATATGTTGAATGGAATTAGGATTAGATTATAATTAATATGAAAACGCCATCTGTACCTGTAACACTGATGAAGACTCGTGTGATGAAGCTCTTGTGTCCTTGATCAGACTGAACTCCACACCAGTATTCAGATGAATGTTGTCGAGTCACATGACTGATGATTCCCGTCAGGAGCTGCTGCTCTCGGTCATCATACAGCTGGATCTGTCCCTCAGCGCTCCATCTTCTGCTCTCCTTCACAGACGTCTCTTCAGCACAGAGATCAGATCCAGATCTCCTGCAGACAAACTTCACATCAGCACTGTGGGATTGTGGGTATTTGCAGCTGATGTTCACAGATGCTCCTGCAGCAGCTGATAGACTGATGTTCTTCTGACAACAATCAGCTGTTTGAGAGACAAATCAAGTTCACATTAAACCACAGATTCATCAGTTCATCACAGAAACAAATGCATGAGTGACTGAAAGCAGCTCACCGTCTCTGATGTTCAGGTGAAATATAAAGAACAAACTGTAGTCTTCAGAAACTCTGACTGTAATCTTATATTCTCCAGAATCATTCTCATTCAGTTCTCTGATAAACACACGTAAGAGACGAGCAGATCTGTCGTCATGAACAGAGAATCGACCGTCATGTGTCCATTCTGATGCTCTGTTAGTGTTTATTAGAGGAAAACACTGATCTGCTCCAGTTTTACAGACATCTACCAAAGGATTCTCTTCTAGCGTCTTATATTTGTAGTTTATAATGATGTTTCCTCCTGAATATCCCGTCACAGCACTGATCTCTTGACCTGTTGAACACAAACTCAGAGAGAGCTAGATATGACTATTTCAAACAAATAGCACTAGTGTCACTAATTCCAGCAAACAAACAACACAGAGAAACTCTGGTATATATTGGGAGAGAAGGAAAAGTGCATCCACCTGGCAGCGCAGTATGTGCACTCCTGCCATCAAATGAGGGACAAAGGCTGAACCCTCCTCACCATTTACACTAGCTCTCTGTATTATTTTACGTTATCATTTTATTGATCTTTTTTTTTTCATGGAACTCAAAGAGAGACCATCAGGTTCTTGGTCACCAGTCTGGACAAGGCCCTTCATCAACTGCTCAGTTTGATCAGGAGACCAGCTCTAGCAAGAGTCCTGGCTGTTCCAAGCATGCTACAAGCTTCTGTGAATCTTCAATGCAGCAGATTATTATAATTTTTTCTGAAATCTTCCCCAGATCTATGCCTTGATGCAAACCTGTTTCTGAGCTCTAGAGGCAGTTCTTTTGACCTCAGGGCTTGTGTTTTGCTCTGATATGCATTTTCAGCTGTTAGACCTTTTCTGAGACGTGTGTGACTTTCCAAATCATACTCATTCAAATGAATTTGCCTCAGTTTAACTCCACTGGAGGTATAGTAACATCATACGATTGCTCCTGAGCTTCAAGTGTCCCAGAAAATAATGATTCATTCATTCAGTCAGGTATGAATACTTATGCAATGGAATCATTTCAGTTTTTTATTTCTAATCAATTTGCAAAGTTGTTACAAATCTGTTTTTGCTTTATCATTATGGTGTACGGAGTGTAGATTTATGTGGGGAAAAAGTAATTTAAAGCAGTTTAACATTAGGCTGCAACATAACAAAACGTGGAAAAAATGAAGGGGTATCAGGAGCGTAGCCAGAAAGGAGACTCTGGATGTGCATCAGAAAAACTGGGTGTGCCACATTTATTGTCAGATTAATGCGCAAAAAAAACTACAAAAAAACATGCTTATTGGGTATTAATATGTTAGTTTAACCATTTCATTTTTGTGTAGGCTACAGGTGTCTGTTAACCTATTCTCCGTTTTGGATGTCTTTGAAAATCACTATTTTATATCTGCAACAAAGTGAGTGTGTGTGTGTGTGTGTGTGTGTGTGACAGAGAGAGAGACAGTTTTAATGAATTCTCCATTGTGAATGTGTTCTATTGTCAGCCCTGCATTTCACATTGGCCTACCAGGGGTCTCCAACCCTGCTCCTGGAGAGCTACCGTCCTCCAGATTTCAGCTCAACCCCAATCAAACACACCTGAACCAGCCAATCACAGTCTTCAAGGCTACTTGTTCATTTCAGACAGGTGTGTTGGAGCAGGGTTGGAACTGAAATCTGCAGGATGGTAGCTCTCCAGGAGCAGGGTTGGAGATCCCTGATATAAACTCGTAAAAAGAGAAGACTTGTAGAGAGTATTGTCACCTGTCATTTATTTCAAATATCTATATCTGCATAAAAATATGTGTGCATGTATGTCCGTATATGAGTGTGTCTGTGTGTGTATCTGTGTAAGCAAGCTTAATGATTATTAATATGATAGTTTAACCATTTCATTTCTATTTGTGTGTGTGTGTGTGTTTCTGTGAGCCTATTGTCCATTTTCGATGAGTTTCACTGTCAGCTATGCATCCAGCTGTTGGCCTAGACTCTAAAAGCATACCACCTTAGGCCTGCAAATTCTTGAACCCTGGTTATCGCTGCTTGCAGCTATATTTTGTTGTAGTTTTTCTTTCTCGCTCAAGAGGGTCACCGACAATCACATACAGTATAACCTACAACAGCTCTTTAACTGCGCTCTAGTCAAACGCTCACATAGCCTAATCATTAACTACACACATCATAAACCCCTTTTTAGCCAAGTACAATTTATGTCACATATTTTAATAAGACTAAACTCCTATTTAACCTGATGATCACAGGTTTAATAAAAATACATTTTAAGTTTCTAATTATAACACCGCATTTCCACGATTATTCAAACAACGAACAAATTATACAGTGAGCAAAGCACATTTACTTTATCAAAGAATAATCATTGACTTCAGTGACTAGGCTATGTAAAAATCTATTATGTAAGCTGTAGCTGCTGTACTAAATAAAAACAAAATGCTTTTAAATAATCCCTCCTTTTATTAAATCATTAACATCCTGCAATGGTGACTTAAACTGTACATGGGCCTACATATAATGTTCCTTTGAAATTACTTTGGTGCAATAAACAATCTTGAATAGATGTCTTGCAAGACACATTAGAGAAAGCAGTAAAATATTTGTATACATTACATTCAGGATCGCCAACAACATAGCACAGTACATTTAATGGTGCCTGTTAGCTGCTCAAAGGCGAGATCGTGGTCTGGCCTTGAATGCCTCAATTATGTTATTATTATTTATTTTTTTGAAAATAATTTAAAATGTTTAATTAAATTTTAAATTAACAAATATTGTAAGCACTGCTTAATCTGTAAATTGTGAGGTCCCGGAACAAAGCGGGTAATGAATCCGTCCGGCAAGTTTTTTCATATTATTATTGAACTTTCAAAAATACAAAATTCAACAGCCAGTTCATATATATATATATATGCTTTTATTTATGTAGGCTACACAGAGAAACAATAGAGAAACAAGATGTGCTTCTGCCGTCTCATGCAGTCTCCGTGAAATGGAGCGTCACAGCAATGAACCGCTACTTTATTAAACGAACGAACCAACCAAAAATACAAATCTTTAATTACGTAGTCGAATGAAAAGGTGCATTTCTTTATTAAAGTCAGCCGCATTCTGCAACTTTATCTTTTCAGACACTGACTGAGAAGAAATCACTAGTTTATTAACGAATAATTAAATGTTTTATTTTGCCTTTCCCCAACATTCATAATCATTATTTTGCCATTGCAAGCTTTAGACGCGGCGCTTACGCGGAATAGGCTATACGCCTATATATTAAAGGATGGTTAGTAGCCTAAGTTATTATATTAATCAATTTATGTGTGACTAGTGAAATCTTTAGGACAGGCCTTCTTGGCACAAGGAACCGATCAATTTTTTAATAAAATGCTGTCAATTCGAAAAGTGCGCCTGCTAATCACGTCCACGTTATATTGCAATGCAGAGTTATGAATGCGTAATAATAAGTAAAATGTTTTAATTTATTTCATTTCTTATGGGTGCAATGGTGGTGCTTTGGTCTTTCTTGGGGTGCTGAAGCATCTGCTAGCCCTCCTTTGCGCTGCCCATGTTTATTACGATTAAAAAAATAATTTCTGCATCTGTTTTT
>CM050416.1:38471592-38541592 GCA_027564155.1 Gymnocypris eckloni scoliostomus
AAGTCACTTTTCACCAATCTGGAGCATAAAACGTAACCTTCTAATTAGAAAACCCCAAAAGGGAGTTAAGGTTTCCTCAACCTAGGTCAGTTGGTTTATCCTGTAAACAGCCAAACCAACCTAAGCATATAGACTCAACAGCACCACCTTGTGCCAACGTATTAGTTTTAAATCTTGGGAATAAATCTTAATCTCTTTTCTTTTTCCCTGTTACTAACTTCCAATTTGACTTGTTTGCTTAAGACTTGGCCGGGGAAAATCACGAATAGAGCGAAATGTCACAATTGAACAGATGTATGTGAAACTTGAGAACTACATTCAAAACTGTTTACCATTTACCCTCTATTGTGAAATCCTATTCCCCAGGTTAAAGCAGGTGCAATGAGAAGATAGACATCGGCAAAAGTTTTAACACGCCGTGACATACGCTGACCAGCGTCGCGGTATAAAATCCTGCCATTAAGGGACAAGTACTGTCATTGCTGTTATTTTCCTCCAAGGAGAAAATTGGAATAGCAATACCAGTCTTATTACAAAAGAGAAAATCTCGCCTACAATCCTCTGATTAGAAGCGCCCTTCTAAATCAGACTTAACAAAGCGAAACGAAGAAAATCTGCTATTAAAAGAGAGACCTGTTTAGTGCTATTGTCCTTGTGTACCCATTCTGTGTGTGTGTTTTTCTTTCTCTGCTTCACAGCTGGGCTGCCCTTATGTGTGCCCAATAATTTATCTGCAGAGACTACAATTAGAAGCACCTGCCAGAGGACCACAAACACAGAGACACAATCAACACTAGCATACACTACACTCTGCACATTTACACCCCTGTTTGTTTTGTTTGTGTTTTGTTTTTGCTTTGTTTCCTATTCAAGGTCTGTGTCAGTTCGGTCCAAGATCTCCCTGACCCGCCAGAACATGTCTCACGAAACAGAACATGTCGGTCACTGGGAAGGACTGGAAATGTGGCTAAGTGTTACAACAGACAGCATACTCCCTAAAGCTGCTGAAGCACTCCAACATCAGACACAGAATCAACTAGATGACAACATCACAAGCATTATGGGACAAGACCCAAGTCAAAACTACAGTCACAAAGAATTAGCCAAGATCACCGGTTCTTTAAGCCACATACTCATCGCCACCCTCAAACTGAGCGACAAGCACGCCGCAACGCCAGCAGGAGCTGACAAGCGCCCAACGACGCATAGAGCAGCTGGAACGTGAAGCTCAGGCACGACAGGAAGGGACCGATGAGGTGGAGCAGGACACCGAGGAGGAGACCAACAGGCTAAAGAGACTCTAGAAGCTACCAGCCACGAAATGCAGCAGCTCAAAGAGGACTTCGCTGATCGTGCAGACAAGCTACAGTATGCAGAGAAGCTACTGGAGAAGGCAAAGACTGACTTCAGGGACAAAAACAGCAGAATCAAGGCCCTCGAAGTTCATTTGGCTGAGTCAAGGAATGAGATCAGCCGCCTAACACGACAGCTCGACTACGTCACAGAGGAGTCTGAAAGTCTCCAAGAGGAACTCAGGCATGCTTATGAACTACGCCGTGAGCCGTCAAGTACAGAGCGTGCACCAACGGCACCCCCGTCAAGCAGGACTGGATCACCTGTTCATAGACCGACACGTGAACCGAAGATAGAGGGATGGTGTTAAAACATTCACCAGCGCCCGCCGGAAGAACGCTATATCACGACGGAACCAAAAGAATCTGCTGCAGCCAGCCGCAGGTCAGTGCACGGCTTGGACCTTAAAGATCTTGACAAGCTCGCCCGAAACATCGGAAAATTCAACCCCAGCTTGCCAAACAGCCAAAATGTCCACGCTTATCTGCAAGATATTGATTTCCATCTGGAAATGCGACCTAACGTTACGGACAAAGATAAACTATACTTACTCGAACGACATCCAGTCCTGAAGTGCAGCTTCCTTGACCGGCAGCCTGTTAACACAAAGACTGACTATCAACGGCTTCAAAAGGCCCTCATTAAAGAGTTTGCTGACCCTGAGTCCGATCAAGGCTTAGTGGCTGCCCTGGAGACGAGACAAGGGACGTCACGACACTCCTCAAGCTTACTACAGTCGACTCAGACAAGCATATTTTGGAACTAACGAATCTGACATGGAAGAGGAACTGAACTTTAAAACTCTCTTCCTGAGGAACCTTCATCCTGGCATAAGCCACCATCTTGGCGTTCTCGCATGCCCACGAACAATGAACATTCAGCAGTTGCGAGACTTGGTGCAAAAAGCCTCACGGCAAACAAAGATGGCCTCAGAAAAGAGCGCAAAACCCCAGCAGTTCTTGATTTCAACACTCAACACCAAGAACTGGCGCTGGAGGAACGCCAAGACAGTGCTAAGCCACCACACAGGAGTGGAATGCACCCCGTCCAACAGACGAGACTCACACGCTGGAACCCGACCTAAACAGAGGTATGACCGATGGGATGGACCACGTGGGCGTCAACGCTCACCTGGACGACACTGGGATAAGTCATGGGACCAAGCAAGGCCTCAGGAAAGGCAATGGGAGAGATCAGCGGAACCCAAGAGAGCAACGCTCATGGGAATCAATGGAAACTCCAACGGAAAGCGACAGACTCACCCTAAGGCGACCAGCCCAAGGAATCGACGAAGGGGTTCCAAAGTGACCAAGCTCCAACTGAGTCCATACAAGAACGAAAACACCACCGCCACTCACAGAAGATGATGGAAATGATGATGAAGGAATTCTTTCAACGAAAAGAGGAAGATAAGAAGTGGGAAAAGAAAGGAAACCCGGATTCAGCCTGACTAGCTGACGGACGAGAAAGCAGCGACAAGACAAACGAACCAGCCACAGAAAACAGCACCGCCTCACCTCAGTCTCAGAGTACAATAAACACGTTAACTTCAGATGGACATGAAGCCCCACCTGAAAATCCAGCAACAAAGTTAAACACTAACTCAGCACCCAATACTCCAAACTCCAGCAGCATTCAGCAGACACCTGCTGTTGAAAATCCTCAAGTTCCTGAAAGCGCTGTCTTAGTCATCTGCCACTCCTCCGAAGAACGCCAGGTCAGCCCTGACATCCTAAATATTTCCTCCCAAACTCCAGTTCCTCAACTCCTAGGCGATCTCATTGAAAAGGGTATAGCAAGAAAGTTTCTACCTCTCCATCATCATCGAATGACACATCAGAGTCGAAGCCCTTCTGGACACAGGAGCCGACATCACTCTAATGTCTACAGAACTTCTCAAAGAAGTCCAAGAATTAACGAAGAGGACTAATGGCACCCTCAAGCTCCAAAGGTGCGAACTAAACGTACAAGCATACTCTCACACGGGCTTACAACTAAAACATGTGGCCCCAATCCATCTAACAGTGGGACCCATGGACTTCGTCCATCCCGTATACGTGTCAACACTCAACACGTACCGCTCCTCATTGGAAAAGATTTGCTTAATCGTTTTGAACCCCTAATAGACTTCAAGCACCTAAAGATTTGGACACAAGTCCGTGAGCCTCTGCCTTACAAGTCATTAGACTCCAATGAGTCACAGTGTCAAGTCACAGACACTACCCCTAAGTCAATGACCGATGAAGCAGTAACAGAGCCCAGGTCTGGGCCGAGCACAAATGCCAACGACCCTCTCCTCTGCTCGCTGCACGAGCCTGAACCAAACACAGGCCTCCTTCAAATCATGACTGCGATAGAGGTTCATGGCACGTCAGTGTCCGAGGCAGCACTAGCCCTATGGGCAGAGAACTCAGCCATCAGCCTGAAGCTATTCAAAACATTGAAGCAGAGCTGTCAAAGTCTACCACATGTCACTAAGCACAGCCGTTACCCTCTCAGTCCCTGGTCGACAACCATGGCCACCTCCAAGATCATCTGCGCTCTGGACATACGATGGAACAACAGACAGCTGAGTCACTACTTCCTCGTCATTCCAGACCTGCCGCATGACATCTACATTGGAGCGGATATCATGGTTCGACTCAATGCTCACATTGACACTGTAAACAACATCATATGGGCTCCCCTGTCACACCAACTGACAACTTCAGTCAATCTCAAGAACCTCCAATCCGGTCAAACCATGCCGGACGCATGCGCTATGATTACGGAACAAGGAGCCACAATACCTGCCTACAGCAAAAGTGTCAGTGTCCGCCTCAACATGCGACCTGGCCAAACTCTCAACAGTAAGCTGAGCTTCTTCCAACCTTCCAGAACCTGCCTAAAACTCGGACTGACTCTGGAAGCTACACCTCTCATTGAAGTGTCATCTCGTGCGATATATGTGTTGTTCAATAACTGTATGGCCCAAGACATCCACGCCCCAAAAGCCAGCCACCTGGGATGGCTCATCAACCAGGCATTCCATGACTTTGAACTGATGGTACCTGTCATAGGCCCCATACCAGCCCAACTAATGTCAGATGGATACAATGACACTATAACATTCACAAAACCTCATGAAGTCATTGCCATCACCTCAATCCTGCCAGTGTCCAGAAAGCGTCTGCCGGTCAGAACTAATGGATGACACTCACCTCACTGTCTATGCTGTCTCAAGCCTGCGACAGAACCACCTACACGGGTGACCAGCGAGGCCCAAAGCCCCTTTAATGACTTAACGGCAGAAGAACCCTACGCCGGGTTCAATACTCAAATTCAACAGATCTTGAGTGGCGGATGCCCTCCACAACGAAGTGGAGTGCCAAGGACTCAAAGAGTTCTGCTGAAGTACAAGGACTCTTTCGCAAAGGACTCTCTAGATTGTGGATTGACAAACATCCACACGGTGCGCATACCGACAAACCCAAATGCACCACCCACCTTTGTGCGACAGTACAAGATTCCGATAGCGTCATATGAGCCAGTGCAAGAAATTGTTGACTCCATGCTGGAAAAGGGGTCATCCGGCCCTGTAACAGTACATATTCTGCCCGATATGGCCAGTCCTAAAACCCAACGGCAAATGGCGGCCCACTATCGACTACCGCAAGTTGAATCAGCAAGTACCATTGTCACGATGGCCTATGACCCAGTTGGACCAAGAAATACCAAAAATCAAAGGCTCGACGATCCTGTCCACATTGGACGCCGCCTCCGGGTTTTGGACGATCCCTGTCCACCCCGATGACCAACATAAGCTGGCATTCACTTTCGGCAACCGACAGTACACCTTCACACGGTGTCCCTTTGGCTATGCCAATTCACCGCAGAATTTAACATTTTCCTTAACAAAGCATGCCCTGGACGCCAGAGTCCGAGGCAACCTCGTCTACGAGACGGCGTCTTAATGAAAAGTTCAAGTGTGGAAGACCACCTCAAAGAAATCGACCATGTCCTAAACCAGCTGACAACAGCGGGAGCTAAAATCGCCCTTCACAAAGGACAATGGTGCAAAACCAAGGTGAATTATGTTGGACTGCTCGTCGGAAGAAACGGCATTGAGCCACAATCTAACCGTGCCCAAGCAATCCAAAGCATAAAACACCAACTAACGTCTCTGAGTTGCGAAGCTTTCTGGGAGTGTGCAATTACTCACGACAGTTCATCGAAAACTACGCTGACATCGCACGACCACTAACTTCCCTCCTGAAAAGGACGAACCTTTTGTTTGGACAAAGGCCCAGGACACAGCTATGAGCCAGCTCAAACAGTGCCTGCGCTCTGCTCCATGCCTCGCCTACCCAGACCCAGGAAGGAATTCTATCTGGACGCTGGATTCTCTGACCAGTGCCTCAGTGCGGGTCTATACCAGCTCCATGATAAGGACAAGCGAGTGGTCGCTTATGCCAGCAAAACGCTGCTTCCCCCAGAATGCAAATATTCACACTGCGAAAAAGCTTTACTTTGCACTGTGTGGGGCATTCAGCGTTTCTCTAATTACATCGGTGCACAGAAAGTCATCATCGAAACTTGCCACCAGCCAGTTACCTTCCTCAACAGTCAACGAATCAGAGATGGCGTGGTAACCAACGCATAGCTACCTGGCTAATGACACTCCAAGGACGGGATGTGGAGGCAAGATATGCCCAGAACTACAAATCCTCACTGGGAAACGGGCTTGCGGCATGCCAAAACTGTTCAACGGACACGCTGGACACCTCAGCAGAGCCAAAAGAACTGCCACGACCGCAAGCGACAAATCATCGGTACTTCGAGGAGAATGTGTGTACAGGAATGCCCACAGCATATGTCGATGGCTGCTCATACAATCGCGAGGGCAAGTTACAAGCGGGAGCGGGTGTGGTCTGGCTCAACAATGACCCGTGCCCACCGCAGCAACTCAAACTTGGCCCACAATCATCACAATATGCAGAAATAGCAGCCATCCTCATCACACTACAAGTGGCTGCAACCCACAAAATCAGAGAACTCCTCATCTGTACCGATTCGAACTATGCCCGTCTAAGTTTCATATGCCATCTAACTGGATGGAAGAGGAATGGATTCAAGACAGCTAACAACAAGCCTGTCAAGCACCAGGAACTCTTCCAAGCAAGCGACGCCATCGTCACTGAACACGACATGGTCGTTTATTGGAAAAAGGTCAGAGGTCATTCACGTCAACCAGGACAAGACAAAGACTTAAATGACCAAACCGATGCCCTCGCCAAAGCAGGGGCGTTACAGGAGAGTCCTGGACATTTCATGCCCTCCCACCCCACCCAACTGTGGCAGCGGTGACCGCGCCAAAGTGCCACAGTGGGCACACACCTGCCTCCTCCCACATCTCCCTGTCGCCTCAGTTCGCTGCTGAAGACCTCCTCACCCTCCAACATACGGACTCAGCCATACAGTCCATTGTAGCACACCTGTCCGACCCTTGGAAAATCCCATTTCCACCTCGGACCTACGAACATCATCCGACCTCCGACGCCCATTCGATCAAGCACATGCTGCATCTACGAGGCGGTGTCCTCACGTATGTCCCTGAGCCATCCACTGCTCCAAGGCTCGTAGTCCCTCATGGCCAAAGGGGGATGATGTTGACACACGCACACGATGCACCATGCGCAGGACACCACGGAGTCAAGGCCACCTATGAAACACTCAAGCAAGTAGCATACTGGCCTGGCATGCAGCAAGACGTAGCAGAATACGTTAAAGGATGCCTGGTGTGTTGCCAGTTCCAACCGGCAAATCCAAACCACCGAGCACCACTGCAAAGGAAAGGAATGACCTTCCCATGGTCGGACCTCCAAATAGACTGGGTAGGACCCCTACCACGGTCGACGCGGGGCAACAAATACTTCCTCACCGTGATCTGCGAATTCACAAAATGGATAGAGTGCCTCCCAGCTCCCAACGATACAGCAGAAACAACAGCCTGTCTGTTATTGAACCATATCTTCTCAAGATTCGGACTGCCTTTAAGGGTCAACTCTGACCGCGGAACCCACTTCACCGCTGAAATTATGCAAGACGTATGGAAACTCCTGGGCATACAGGCCAAACTCCACATAAGCCATCACCCAATTTCTTCCGGTCAAGTGGAACGGGCTAACAGAACAGTGGTCAGCATGTTAAAAAATACGTAGCCACCAATCAAAAGGATTGGGACATTAAACTCCCTCTGGTACTGATGGCCGCCGAGCCACACCCCATCAATCTACCGGAATACCCCGTTCACAATGATGACAGGGAGAAACATGACGCTACCACTACACCTGCTGTACCAACCTGGTGACCTGAACCTCGTCACCGCCTACAACACTCACCAGTACCTGGAAGAGTTACATCAGCACCTGAGAACAACTTTCGCCTTCGTGCAACAGCAGCTACAACGGCGCGGAAGGCCGAAAAAGCCTACTACGACCAAAAGGCCTCTCACCATGAGCTCAATGTCGGAGATCAAGTGTGGTACTACAGTTTCGCCCGACCAAGGCCGAATGCTCCCCATCACCTGTCAAAGAAGTTCCTACCTCACTGGACGGGACCCCATGAGATTGTAGACAAGCTCTCACCTGTTGCCTATCGAATCAAAATCAGACAAGGCGCAGCGAGCCAGTCCTTCGATGGGTCCATCGAAACCAGATAAAGAGGCCCCTGGGCTCCAGCCGACATGGAAAGGGGGAAGATCAGACCCACTGACACAGACCGATATGCACCACACGCACCATATGCACCACACAAGCATTAGTATTGATATGTTAGGAAAACATATAGCAACCATGCTTAGACACAACCCATATTCTCTCCTCCACAGCACTGCTAGGACCAATCTAGTAGCGAGGAGTTACCCTCAATTTTGTTTTTTTTTGCTTGATTTTGATTTTGAATTTTTGTCTTAATTTTTTTTTTTTTTTTTTGGTTTCTTTCCTTCGTGTCTCACTTTGTGTTTTTCCTTTCCTCTCTCTCACTTTGAACCCCCTTAACCAATCCTTGAATACAGGTCCTGAAAGTGAGATCGACCTCCGTCAATAAGGTCGTCGTAAGAACTGGTGTTAACCGATCGAAACAATCCGCCAAAGTATGATCGTCACCGCTAATTATGCCTCTTTCTGTTCAATCACCAGGAAGATGCTCCGATTCGCCGCCCTGTGTCTCTGCGTGATTGGGGCCATGCCCCAGCCAGAAGTGGCAGCGCCGGACCAGCCTCAGGGATCGTACTCCGCGAACAGCCGGGGTTATTAATAACGAACTGTAAAACCTACACCCAAAAGGTGTATGTTAGACTAGATCCCCGCGATGTTTACAGAGTTCACTACACCCTCCCAGTCACCCACACCTCTTGGGCTGGAGCCCGTTGGACTCGAGAAGTCCTTGCCCATGCCCAAGCAGATGTGAACCACATGCTGCTCCAATTACAATAATTAACTGTAACCCAGGCTGACCTCAGCGGGTACAACCGGCGACAAACGGTTTTGGGGGCCCTGTTGGGGCTGCTGCGGCTGTAGGAACTCTGTTCAACATTGGCATGAACACGGCTAACGCCGTTAATCTAGCTACTGTCAGGCGACATGTGGGTGAAATCCAGGCCGAAATGCCTGGGATACGACAACAGCTCCTAGTTCAGAGCCACGCCCTACAGACTTTCGGAAAATCCCTGAATGGCACGATCACAGTTCTAAACACACATAGTAGCCTCCTAAACCAAACTATCAAGTCTATTAATAAACTATTCTCAGTAGTGCAAGGCGATTTAGCCCAAACGCAACTCCTAACTATGCTCATGGCCGACATGCTACGCGAAGTGAGTTCCTCAATCGATAGCCTAGCCATGGGTAGGATCCCACATTATCTGATACCCCTTAGCCTTGTCCAGAACATCTTAACTTCGGCCACCATGGGCCCCACTAGCCCCATTCAAACCCATCTCGCCTTTTCCCTGGGTAGCGCCATTCCCTTGTACGTAGACCCGGAAGCAGGCGATCTGGCGTTTCTTCTCAGTTTGCCTATTATCGATGCGAATAATATTTATCGGCTTAAAGATGTTGTGAATGTTGGATTTTGGCAAGGGAACACCTATGTCAAAATCCACACTCCCGAGGTCGTCGCGTATCACGATAGCAACGAACAGTTGTACTTGGCTCCAAACCTAAAGATGTGTACGCTCACTAAAGACATTCACTTCCTCTGCCCGAGTAAACCCTTCGTACGCGATAATACAGAGGGCATCTGTGGCTTAGAAGCCATGAGACCCGGCGCTAGCTGCCCGACGCAACACCACGTTCTCAGGTTGAGGTAACACAAGCGAAATTGTCGGAAACCGATGGCTGGTGAACACCCCAGCCCGAACGGCTACCCTCACATATGATCAACACGACACCGCTACGCGCATTAGTCTGCCTAACCAAACGTTATGGATCACAGTCCCTAAGGGCTCGATCCTCCATATTGACGAACTAGCATTGTATCACCTCACCGACGACGAGTATCAGGCCGAAATCGAAATCTCACCCTTTTTCAAGCAGCATTCCTTTGTCCTCGATCCAGAATTGGAAGAAAGGATCAAGGAGGAAGGAACGCAGCTTATTGATCTGACACCGGTTGACACAGCTTTAGAAGCTATCGCTCGCCTTCCGCCCGCTGGCGCGCCAATTATTCGGTCCTGGTCTGCCGCTGACACGGCGCTTTGTATCTCGACTATAGTAGGATATGTTGTGACTTTGACACTGGCCTTCCTCCTACACAAGCGAGTGAACGTCGTTCAAGAGTCTCTCAACAAATGCACGTCAGGCATCCCTCGCCTTTTTCGACGTGGTAATCTCGACCTAGAATCCGAACCCGAGAATGTGACCAACCTGATTGAGATCATGCCTATACCGTCTCGTGAAAACCCCGACAATTAAACCAGTCAAAATGACCCAATTGTCAATGATGCTAAACAAGGTAGCCCTATGTCTTCTCAAGTTTCTCACCTGTTCCTTTCCAAATTACCCTTCACCAGTTTTCAGTCAGTGATAGAGATCTCGTTGGTGTCTTGTGTGTGTCCATTCTCTCTGCCTTTTGTTCCAGTGCCTGAAGATGTTCCATCGGGTACATCTCCACGCAAAAGGGGGATGTGTAACACAATTTCAACCTGGAAACACACACGGAGAATTCAAACCCAGCAACAGAAATGAATTATTACTCAAAAGTCCTCCCTTTCATGCAAAAGGGAGAAGGTCAACTGATCCCATCAGTAACTTTCGTGCAAAGGTAACGGACGGCTCGGGAATGGTTCTGGACACCGTCAAGCCTACATTCCAGAGCATAGTTCAAAACCCCCATTTAAAACAAAGCAGGATTTTTCTCCATCGGACAGACCAAGGAAAACCAAACTCCTTGCCTTTTTGACACGTATAACTATTGCAACGACACAAATAAATATATGGATATTTAATGTGTACTCTTTCCCTCATAGGCATGATGTGATGATTTCGAGTGCCAATTATTTAGGACAATGTGGGAATTTTTAATCATGCTTTAAACGGTATAAACTGTAATGTGTGTATTATTATGCGGTGTTTGAGCTCTAAAGAAAGCTAGACTCAGATGTGATAGGCTGTGTTGATGACCGTTAAATTTTAATACCCTGCATAATTATACATGTATAAAGATCGATAAAGTTTATCCTTCCCAAAAGTGATGAGATATCACAGAACTGTTGGTCCACCCAGCAAGCCTGGACATGGGCGGGCTCCGCCCCATACGGACGCCATCGGATTCGACAAGCCGCCCGTGGGGAGGGCAAGTTGGACTGTTGAAAACAACGCGCCAGTTGCAAATCACGCTCTCTCTCTTGAACATGGCGTGACTCTCTTGAACTTGGCTTGACTCTTGGCGCTTGACTCGTGGCTCTCTCTCTTGAACATCTCTGGAGCTGCGTCGTAACTTTGCCTCGACACCGACTAAACCAACCATCTATTCAAGGATAGAAGGCACAACATCAAAGAACAACGAATTGAACGCCTACAGACGAAAGGAAAGCCTTCTGTGGACGCCACGCGGCAGCATCCACATATCACGTGTTTCCACCCGAGAGCACCCGAGCGCACGAACCAACCCACGTGGTTTCCGAGGACAAAGACCAGAGCAACGCATTTGAAGGAAACAAAACCAAAATCCAGCCTGCTTCAACAACGAAAGCAAGTACCTCTAACTAAATCTATATTGCTGATTGAACTGGTAAAAATTTGATCTGAATGCAGTAACAGAGCATAGGGCATCTGTCGTGATCTTTTCCGGTCAACTCAAGCGTTAAAATAGCTAAAAGGGCTAATTTTTATTTTAGGAGTTTACTTACCAAAATCCCTTATGCATGTCTTTGTATGTATGTTTGTGTCTTATCAGTTAATCCATTTATGTTAGAATAGCAGTATTACGAATAAACCATTTTTCATTTCATAAAGAATTGTCTCTGGAATGTGATTTGAAGTTTTATCCTTATTTGCCATAAAGAGAAAGCTACCTAAGCTCGATTTCGACAGGATATGCTGAGATTAGTGTTCGGTGGACGTTCACTTAATACAGTGTAAATAGGTTAAATATTAATATTACTGTTAACCAAGCAATATTGAATATTTAATAACTAATTCCCGGAGCTGAAATAATAGCTCTATATTAAACTGGTTTTATTACAATATAAAGTCTTTTCTTAAGGTGACCAAAAATGCCAGAAAAGTAAGAGTGGATGAATATTTTCCTGACGTTCTGCAATTCATCGAAAAGGCAAAGACTTTAAGGAATGATGGAGGTTTTACAAACCAAGAAGTGTATCGGCTAAAGAAAATTCTTGCCAAACTTAATGCCCAACCAAGGCTCAATGCCAGTAAAGATAGCACATAAATATTTTTTTCTTTTCTGTCTCCTTTGGCTGTGCTCATTTAATTTTTTCCTTTTTATTTATGGGGGAGATTTGTATGGCTTCTCTGAATGTGAATGTGGCTAGAGATATTGGGAAAAGGTTTAAATTATATGAGATAATTAAACAAAAGAAAATTGATGTCCTGCTTGTTCAAGAAACACACAGCGATATACCAAATAGTTCTGACTGGGCTAAAGAATTTGATGGGCTTTCTGTTCTAAGTCATTTGACTTCAACTAGTGGGGGGGTTGCCATTTTATTTTCTAAGAATTGTATTCCCTGTTCTTACCAGGTAGAAGAAGTGATAAAAGGCAGGCTTTTGAAAGTTGTTGCCCAGTTTGAAAATTGTTCTTTTATTTTTATCTTTGTGTATGTCCCAGTTAATACTTTGGAAAGAATGCTTTTTCTAGATACTCTGAGTAATGTATTATGTAATTGTAATCCTGATAATTCTTTGTTGTTAGGGGATTTTAATTGCACTGAGAGCATTCTTGACAGGAATCATGTTGAACCTGCCCTCACAAAAGACTCATTCAATTATTGAAAACCCATGAGATTGTTGATGTTTGGAGAAATTTCCATGGTATTCAAAGGCAATATCGTGGGCTCATGCTTACGATAACTTGATCTCACTGGCAAGGTTGGATCGATTTTATTGTTTTAAACACCAGCTTAATCTTTTAGAAGCGTTTCAATTTGTCCAGTGGGTTTGTCTGATCACAGTTTGGTACAGTGTGCTGTATCTCGTAGCTTCATTAAACCAAAAAGTGCTTATTGGCATTTTAATAGTAATTTATTATGTGACAAGCACTTTAAAGATATTTTTAAAGAGTTTTGGATTTCTTTCAGAACTACAAAATCTTCTTTTCAATGTTTGCAGCAGTGGTGGGATGTTGCAAAAGCACAAATTAAGCAGTTGTGTCAGCAATATACTCTCAATGTCACAAGAGACATTACCCATTCAATGAAAACAATTGAGAAAGAATTAGTAGAGCTTCAGACGTGTGTTGATAATACAGGTAATTTGGCTCAGTTTGATTCCCTTAATAAGAAGAAAAATATTTTAGGTAAATTATTAGATACAGTTGCACAAGGAGCTCTGGTCAGATCACGCTTTCAGAGCATAGAAATGATGGATGCACCTTCCAAATTTTTTTTCAATTTGGAGAAGAAAAATGGACAAAGACGATTTATACATGCTTTGAAATCTGAAAGTGGATCTTTGCTGTCGGATTCTCATGGCATTCGAAAAAGAGCAGTTCGTTTTTATGAAGAATTGTATAAAAGTGAACTCTTGCATGACAAAGCTGATAATGTCTTCCTTGAGAATTTGCCTCAGTTATCTGAAGAGGCTAATGGTGAGCTCGGCAAAGCATTAACTCTGGAGGAGTTGGAAAAAGCTCTTCAAAGTATGGAATGTGGGAAAGCACCTGGACTTGACGGGTTGTCAGTCGACTTTATAAGTCTTTTGGCGGAGGTGGGTCCGGACCTATTGGAGGTGCTAGGAAAGCCTGGCCAGCGGGCGGCTACCCACAAGTTGCCATAGAGCAATTCTCACCTTGTTGCCGAAAAAAGGAGACCTAAATGATATTAAAAACTGGAGACCAGTCAGTTTGTTGTGCAATGACTATAAATTGTTTTCCAAAGCTCTGGCAAATAGATTGGGAGATGTTTTGGAGCGGGTGATCCATCCTGACCAGACCTATTGTGTTCCTGGTAGACAAATTATTGATAATATATCTTTTATTAGGGATGTTTTGGACCTTGGTAAAGGTCTTAATTTAGATTTTGGCATCTTGTCACTCGATCAAGAGAAAGCTTTTGATCGTGTTGAGCATAAGTATTTATGGGATGTTTTAGAGGCGTTTGGCTTTAGTTTAAACTTTATTTCGATGGTTAAGGTTTTGTACAGTGACGTTGAGAGTATTTTGAAAGTTAATGGAGACTTATGCGCCCCTTTTAAGGTTTTTAGAGGTATAAGGCAAGGATGTGCTCTGTCAGGCATGCTCTATGCGTTAGCAATTGAGCCTTTTCTAAACAAGTTAAGAACAGAATTATATGGTTTGCATATTCCAAAATGTTTAAAGGTGTTTAAATTATCGGCATATGCTGATGATGTTGTTATTTTTATTAGCTGTCAGAATGATGTAAACTTGCTGCTAAAATTGTTGAAGGATTTCAGAGTGTTTTCATCCACTAAAGTAAATTGGTCTAAACGTGAAGCCATTTTGGTTGGGAGATGGTTAGGTGGAGATCCAAACCTCCCAGATGGATTAACTTGGACTAGGAGGGTTTAAGTATCTTGGAGTGTTTTTGGGTAATGAAATGGTTGTACAAAAACTTTGAAGGAGCTGTTGAGAAAATAAAAGGTCGTCTTGATAAATGGAAATTTTACTTCCAAAGTTGTCATATAGAGGTATATTGATTATTAATAATTTGATAGCATCTTCTCTATGGCATAAGTTAATGTGTTGATCCTCCAGTAAATGTTTTATTCAAAATTCAGTCAATTTTGATTGATTTTTGGGATAAACTGCAATGGGTTCCAAAAGCTGTTTTGTATTTGCCCAAGGAAGAGGGTGGGCATGGACTTATGCACTTGCAGAGCAGGACAGCAGCTTTTCGGCTTCAATTTATACAGAGACTTTTGATCGGACCAGTAGACTCCAACTGGAGATCTATAGCTTTCACGGTTCTGCAGTGTTTTGGAAGCTTAGGTATGGACAAGACTCTGTTCTGGTTGAATCCTAAAAAGATGGATTTGTCCAAGCTTCCAATTTTTCATCGTAATGTTTTTAAGGTGTGGACCTTGTTCTCTGTACAAAGACCCTGCGGAATAAGCTCCTTATACTGGTTATTACAAGAACCTTTAGTCTGTGGGTCACGCATGGACATATCGCTTGAGGGCCCTTTTCCTGCACTCAATGGAATTCTCTTCTCTTCTGAAGTAACAACTCTTGGGTGCCTATTACAGTCGGCTGGAAAAGACTTCAAAAATGTGGATTTAGTTGCTGAACATTTGGGACTTCATTCAAAATGTACAGTCGCTAAACTTCTTGAGCAATGGAGAGCGGCGCTCACAGCGGAAGAAATCAAGTTGCTGGAGGACTATTCTGAGGGGCTAATTGTTCCAAACAGCGACGATCCATTCCCTGTTTTATCATTATCTCCCATTGTAGAAGATTGTAAAGGTGTTTTCTTGTACTGTGAAGATGTGACACTAATTGGCCTGGAGCCAGCTTCTGGAAAATAAATGTACAAAATGTGTGTTAAAGCTTTAAACAAAATGTTTTTAAATAATAGAGTGGATACTCCCTGGCGTAGTATTTTACAGTTGGAAGAGGGTGAGCATCCTGAATGGAGAGCGTTGTACAAGTCACCACTAACTAAGAAATTTGGGGATCTGCAGTGGAGAATCTTACATGGGGCGATTGCAGTTAATGCTTTTATTTCAGTTTTAAATCTCGACGTTGGTCATGAATGTCCTATCTGTCTGCAGAGAGAAACTGTATTTCATGCATTTATGCAATGTTTTAGTCGTTGTTTACTGTTTTACAGAATCTTTTTTTGTGTTTTGGTGAGACGTTTTCTATTAGGATTTTTATTTGTGGTTTTACATATGTTCAGAGAAAACATTTTAAATGTCAACTTTTGAATTTTTTATTAGGTCAAGCTAAAATGGCTATCTATGGTACTAGGAAACGCAAAATTGAACAAAACATGGGTTATAGTTTATTGGCAGTTTTTTTCAATTCAGTAAAATCCATAATTCTCATTGATTTTCGTTATTTCAAAGCGATGAACGATCTTCTTTCCTTTGACTTGATTTGGTGCTATGGCGGAGCTTTGTGTGAGGTTTTTGAAAATAACTTGGTCTTTGCTCCTATTTTTGCTTAATGTTTTTTATGTATTTTTTATTTATTTATTTATTTATTTATTCATTTTTTTTTTTTGATCCGAGTGTCTGGATAATGTGTTAATTGTCTGTAATAAAGTGTTTTTGAAAATCAAATCTCTCTCTGTCTCTCTCTCTCTCTGTCTCTGTGCGAGTGCATGCTGGGAGTGATTGTGGACGGAGCCGTTTGGCGTGTGTGAGAGAATCTCTCTGTTTGAGTGAGATTTCTTGTTTCATTGCACTTTTTTCCTTTCTGTCAGGTAAAGGGTTAGCTAAAGTTTTTTTTATCCCCCTGACTTCGGTCAGTGAGTTAGGATAATGGGGTCGGAAGCGGGAGATTTCTTGCGGTTAACACTCAGGCATGGTTGTAAATGCATGCCTGATGCACAGGTGTCATTGGAGGATTGTTGATAGCCGTGAGTGCGGCGGTCGGTGGCGCTAACATCAGATCTGCCTCGCGTATGAATAAAGCCACCGTGTTTTTCTCACTGAAATCCAAATGGTGAATGACTTGATTGAAACTGGGTTGATAATTAAAGACACTTTTGTGCCTGTATTGCCTTTGTCAAGCCCATCCAAGAAAGTTGTTTTATTGAATGTACCTCCGTTTGTTAAAATGAAAAACTAGAGCAAATACTCCAGAGGTATGCAGCAAAATAGTGAGTCCTATTAAAATGATTCCACTCGGGTGCAAAAATCCTGATATTAAACATGTAATGTCTTTTCGCCAGGCTTTTTATTTTTAATTCTCAGAGTGATCCGTTAAATCTGTCAGCGAAACTAAGCATTGATGGCAAAGATTACACTATCTTTATCAGTTCAGACTCGATGAGATGCTTTGTTTGCGGTGATTTTGGACACATTAGACAAACTTGCCCGAATCGAGACAGGCCAGCAGGCCTTCCTGCGGCTCCGGCTGCAGATGTGGAGAATAGCGAGAAGGCAGCCGGCGCGGATGTTACTTCGGCCGCTGGGGTATCAGAGCCCCAGACGGGCGAGGCGTTTTCGGCGCCCGGTGACTTGCCCGAGATACCGGCGCTGGTTGCCTCTAAAGACGGCCTGGTGGAGATTGCTGAGGAGGTGGCCGGGCCGAGTCATATTCCCGCTGTACCGCAGGCAGAGACGAGCCCGGAACAGGTGAGCTTGCAGGCTGTGCCTGTTACCGATTTGCTTTGTTTGGAAAAACAAAAGCAGCCTGACAAAACTGAGAACAACACAACTATTGACGACTCGTTTAGTCAAAGTCAAGATGATATTTCATCTCAAGAACTGGTGGATTTAAAGCTACAAATGGATGATTCCGACAAGGAATGTGAAGAAGACACCGAGATAATGGAAAACGACGCGATGGATTCAGAGCCAGTCTCTGGAGGTATGCCTAAACTTTATTCTGTTCAACAGATTAATAACTTTCTTGATGTTACAAAGGGGCTTCGCAAACCCAAAATTGAGTCTCATTTTCCTGATTTAAAAATGTTTTTGCTGTCTGGTACAATGGTTATGAGAAAAGCTTCCTTTGATGAGCTTGACAAACCCAAAAGCTACCGTCTTAAAAAACTTCTTAGTAATGTTAAAAGTGCCTTAAATGTTCAAGGTAAAAAATGAGTATGGCTTGGTTACCTGTAAAATACTCTTATAGATTGGTGTTATTGAGTGTTTATTTTATACTTATTTACATGGCACCTTTGAGACTTAGTTCATTGAATATCAATGGGTTTCGTGATGCTACGAAAAGGGCTAGTCTTTTTGATTATATTATTATGAAAAGTGCCGGGGTGGTATTTTTACAGGAAACACATACTGATGTGAATAATCAGATACAGTGGTTGAGTGAATGGAAGGGTCAAGCGATCTTGAGTCATGGCTCTAGTGTCAGTGCATGGGTGGCTATATTGCTGGCACCTAATTACAAAGAGCAACCTGTTAGTATTTTTAACTAGTTTCTGGTCAATTGCTGAGAGTTGATGTAACTATTCATGGCATTGATTTTTCTTTTGTCAATGTGTATGCACCCAATTTTGGGTCAGAACGTGTTATTTTCTTTGAAAAACTTAAAACTGCTTTAAGTCACATTTCTCATGATACTCATTGTATTGGCTGGGGATTTTAACTGTACTTTAAGTCATACTTTGGACAGGAACCATGAAGAACCCCACAGTAAATCAGCAGACGTGCTTCGGTCTCTGATTGTTTATCATGATCTTGTAGATGTTTGGAGAGAATCATTTCCTCAGGTTAGGCAATATACCTGGGTGAAAGTAAACTGCAATATGGTATCTGGGGCTAGGCTGGATAGGATTTATGTACAACAATGTAAAAGAGACCATTTCTATAACAGCTGTATATTTCCTACTGGTTTGTCTGATCATCATTTCTTATCTATTGATGTCATCACTTCAGAGAGCACTTTCAAGTATTCCTATTGGAAATTTAATAGCAGATTATTATTAGATCACAGCTTTGTGCACGCCTTCACTCATTTCTGGGAGATCTGGAGAGAGAGAAAAACACAGTATAAGTCCCTGAGCCAGTGGTGGGACATTGGCAAAATTCAAACAAAACTGTTTTGCCAGAGTTACTCTGCTTATATGAAAAGTTCATTGGACAATAAGATGGCAAAGCTGGAACAAGAGATACTTCAACTTAATATTGAAGGGGATCTTGTTGATACCACTGAGTCTTTGGAACGCAACAAATTTCTTTTGCGGAATCTATTGGAGGAAAGAGCCCAGGAGATACTTATTCATGCAAGATTTTTAACTTGTAATAGTATGGATGCTCCTACATCTTTTTTCTTTGACCTGGAGAAGAAGACTGTGGATAAGAAGATTTTAGGCTGTTTGAAAGTTCCACAGGGGAGGAGGATCACTGATGGTCATGGGATTATCTCTTATGCACTGTCTTTTTATGAGGATCTTTACAGAGCTGAACCCTGCGATGAGGAGATGGCTGACCTTCTCCTTCAGGATTTACCTCAGTTTTCAGAAGGGGAAAAATCTATGCTTGATAAACTATTGACTTTTGATGAATTATCTGTAGCTGTTCAAGAGATGTCTTCTGGCAAAACTCCAGGATTAAATGGACTTAATGCAGATTTTTATAGACAGTTTTGGCCTGTCATTGGAAGAGATTTGTTTTCTGTTTTTATGGAAAGTTTAAAAAAGGGACTCTTCCAGTGAGTCTAAGCAGAGCTGGGGTCACACTATTGCCTAAAAAGGGTGATCTTGAAGACATCAGATGCTGGCGTCCAGTCTCTTTACTTGGAGTTGACTATAAGATACTTTCAAAGTCTTTAACTAACAGAATTAAACTCTACATTTCCTCAGTGATTCATGCAGATCAGTCATACTGCATCCCAGGAAGGACTATTTTTGATAATGTTTTTTTGATTCGGGACTTGATTTCTTTTGCTAAGGTACACAAAATTAACATCGGTTTTGTCTCTTTGGACCAGGAGAAAGCCTTTGACCGGGTGGACCATGGGTTCCTGTTTATTTGCCTTGAGGCTTTTGGTTTCGGTCCATCTATTATTGCTTATATAAGACTCTTGTATGCTGATACATATAGCATGGTTAAAATTAATGGTACCCTCACAAGACCTTTCAGAGTAAGCAAAGGCATAAGGCATGGGTGTGGTCTCTCAGGAATCCTATATGCCATTGTTATTGAACCTTTATTGGTCACACTAAGAAGCAAGCTTTGTGGCATATCAACAGTGTGTCCGTCTACCTCAGATCTGAAAACTGCTAGACTTAGTGCCTACGCTGATGATGTTACTGTTATCATTAGATCTGCTCAGGATGTTATGGATATGGGAGTAGCTCTAGAGGTTTATCAGAAAGCCTCCTCCTCTCGAATCAATTGGCAAAAGTGTGCATCCCTTTTAGTGGGTGAATGGGAGAATGAGGGCCCTCCAGTACTTCCATGAATTGTTCCTGGAGTCTGGAAGGGTTTAAAGTGCTGGGAGTTTTCCTTGGGACTGACCAATATATTCAGAAGAACTGGGATGGTATTTTGAAAAGTTTCTGGCCGTTTACAAAGATGGAAATGGATTCTGTCTCAATTGTCATATAGGGAAGAGTGCTTATTATAAACAACTTGGTAGCCTCCATGATGTGGCATCGCTTAAATGTGCTTGACCCAACAAAGATTTGTTGCAGCGTCTGCAGAAGACTTTTGTTGATTTTTTCTGGGATGGTTACCATTGGCTTCCCCTGCTGTCCTTTATTTGCCAGTGAACGAAGGGGCCAAGGGTTGATCGATTTGGCAGCCAAGGTTAAAGCTATGAGGTTAAAGACTGTCCAAAACCTACTCTACCCTGTGGATTTTAGGCCATGGGTGTCGTTTGGTCTGGCTTTGCTCAGAACGTTTGGTGGTTTCTGTTTTGATAGGCACCTGTTTTTAATGTCTTCTCATGATGGGATTTTTCAACCAATGTCAAATTTTATGCTTCTATGCTAAACTTTTGGAAGGGTTTTAAACTGATTAGACATGAAAACAATCATTTTGGCCTTGAAGAACCACTGTTTTACAACTCTCTTCTAGGAGATAATATTTGTACATCTAATACAATTGTTAAACTTTATGGAAAAAGATTGACCAAAGTTTCAGACTTGGTCAACACATCGCCTAAAACATGGAGGTCAGTGGTGGACATTTGCAATCAGGCTGGTTTTAGATCAGTCAGGACGGTAGAGCAGCTCGTAGGTGGCTTGAAAGCAGCTCTTCCCCCCACACTTCTCCTGTTTGTAGATTGTTTTCTGTCCGGAGGCCCTTCTAGAGTGATTTTTCCTAAGTTATTTGTGTCTCCCAAGGTTTGTGTTGAAGAGGGTCAGGAAGGAAAGCTGTTGAAATGTAATAGATTACAAGAGATTGATTTTCAAGATTCCGGAAAGAGAGACCTTTATCAGATATGTGTTAAAATGGATTATTTTGAGTATATTAAAGACAGAGGTGATACAAAATGGAGAGGATTTTTAACAGTCTGCTGAACTTTCTCCTTCTTGGAGGCTTTTCTATAAGGGTCCTCTACCTAAACGATCTGGTGATTGTGCACTACATTGTGCATTGCCCACTAATTCTCACATTTCTAAATTCAACTTGAATGTTTCGCCATCTTGTATTTTCTGTTCATTACCCGAATCTGTTTTTCATGTTTTCACTGAGTGTTTTAGATTGGGTCCATTATTTACATTGATAGAAGGTTTACTTGGTAACTTGGGTTTTGTTTTTAACAAGACACTTTTTCTATGGATGTAAGTACTTAAGAGTGCACAGACAACAGTGTACTGTTGCAAATTTCATAATCGGACAAGCCAAATTAGCCATTTGGAAGTCATGTAGACTGGCTGCTGAAGGACGGAATATAAATCTTCATCAGCTTTTTACTGCTTTGGTGGAATCCAGAATAAGAGTGGAACATAGATTCTTTCAAATTACAAATAACTTGCTTGAGTTTGAGTTCAAGTGGTGTGCAAATAGAGCTTTACTGTCACTTTGTGAAGATGGGGAAATAATGTTTAATTGGTGATACATGGTAGTCATGTTGATTAGGACTGTTTATTATCATTGGTGTTTGTTTTTGTTCTTCTTTGGTGTTTTTTTTTTTTAATGCCTCCTGAACACATTGCAATGTGATATGTGTGAGGTATAATGTAGCACTTGTTTTTAGACGTTTTAATAAAGTGTGTTAAAAGTAAAAAAAAAGTATCTCTGTCTCTCTCTCTCTCTCTCTCTCTCTCTCTCTCTCTCTCTCTCTCTCTCTCTCTCTCTCTCTCTCTCTCTCTCTCTCTCTCTCTCTCTATCTAGCTCTCTCTCTCTCTCTCTCTCTCTCTCTCTCTCTCTCTCTCTCTCTCTCTCTCTCTCTCTCTCTCTCTCTCTCTCTCGGTCTCTCTCTCTCTCTCTCTCTCTCTTTATTGTAGAATAGATGTAGACAGCCAGTCATTGAACTTTCCTCAACATGTGGACTTTTATAGATTTATTGTATAGTTCAGAGGATGTTTGCAGCTGTATGTTATATTATACTGATGTTATTTGTGTATTAATTGTTTGTTTATGTGAAATACAGGAAGCTGGTGATGCTGTTTGTGGAGTTGTTTAATCAGATCTTGAGAGATTTAATGATGTCTTGTAGTTCAGTTCAGTTCATCTAAGGCTGTGGCTGAAGTCAGTTGTAGTTCTTGTTTCTCTTTCATTCAGTGATTCTGCTTGTTAACAGCACGTGTATCTATATGGAGAGTAAATGTTTAACTGAACTGTATTATTTTGCACAAGAGAGATCTGTTAGTTTAATGTAGTTGTGTGGGTCATCATTGTGCTGGAGAGTAGGGCCTGTGCTTCAGTCAATGATGAGACACAAACACTGATGTTCTGCTGCTTTGTATATAAAGACAGTTACTGTAGAGTTGCTGATACGATGATGATCTCTTTGTTAAGTGCTGTAGCTGATGATAAACTGCAACTACTGGAGTTAAAGTCATGTTTTAGTAACTTTGGTATTACAAATTAAGTGTTAGCAGTTTTATATCAAGAAATATTTCTACTCGGTGGACTCAAATTAAATAAGTTAACTAAATGTTTACACACCATCACAACAATGTTACAGCATGCAAGAGTTTGCTTTATTTTTACAGTAAAAATAGAAATTATTGAAATTATTTACTTTTGTAAATGTACAATCTTAATGGCAGCCAAAATTGCTAGTAAGTTGCTGTAAATTGTACAGCAATTTTTTACAGTGAATATTTTAAAGTGTTTTGTGTGTGTGTGTGTGTGTGTGTGTGTGTGTGTGTGTGTGTGTGTGTGTGTGTGTTTTGTGTTTTCTCTCATTTCTGCAGAACTGAATGTTGAAATCAAGTTTTTTTTATATACATGACAAGGGAATTAATGAGAAAGTGTGAGAAGCATGTTGATTTACTACATGTCGCTAATAAAGGTTTTTTAATTCAAGTGAAAAAACAAGGAACTCATGTACAGTTCCTATTTTTTTCTGTACAGTTTGTTCTTTGTGTGTGTGTGTGTGTTAATGCATTGTTTTTTGTGATACATCTCTCTCTCTCTCTCTCTCTCTCTCTCTCTCTCTCTCTCTCTCTCTCTCTCTCTCTCTCTCTCTCTCTCTCTCTCTCTCTCTCTCTCTCTCTCTGTGTGTGTGTTTGTGTGTGTGTGTGTGATTCAGTTGTACCGGTGACATATGGTAGCAGAAAACAAAGGAACAGGAAGTTTGCATCTCATTGCAATCTTGACAAAAACCACTTCTGAAACACACATTGGGAGCTATCTACTATCATCAGAGAAGATCACTGAATAAGAGAAAAATGAAGATTGTTATTTTCACTCTGCTGATTATTCCTGGTAAGAATCGTTCAATATTTCTCTCATTCAAGCCTCATAAGGAACATATTCAAATATTTTATTTGGTTTTGTTTTGTAGGTACCGTGACCTCAATCAGTGTGACAGGATATTCAGGGGGTGTAGTCAACATCACATGCAGATATGTAAATACATATGCAGATAATGCAAAGTATATTTGTAAATGCAGAAGTTAATGTGCTCTGAACTCATCAGGACTGGGTCTAAAGATAAATGGGTTAATTCTGGGAGATTCTCTCTATATGACAACAGAAGTGCAGCACTTCTCAACGTCTCCATCAGAGATCTCAGTCTGCTGGATTCAGGAACGTACCGGTGTGTCTTTGGTCAATCAGGAATATATTACTACACTGAAGTGAAGCTAACCATTATATCAGGTGAGTAACCCAGATACATTAAACTCATATTTTGAACATGACCATCATCAGCTGTTATTTTTGGTAATCTGGTGCACAAATGATATACTATAAACCTGTTTCTAAATTAAATTTAGATTTTCTGAACCTCTTTGGCAAATATGTGTTCTTCTTTCAAGCATAAACACTGGCTTAGTTAATGCATCTTGATTCATGAATGACATGAGACAAGTCAAGTCAGCTTAATTTGTATATATTTCTATATTCATGAATTATAATTTCTCTGCGCTGAGAGTGTCTGATGTTTTGAACTGCTGTTCTCTCAGGTTTGTCTCTGATCATCGGTCTGTCTGTGATTCTGGTTCTGCTCATCGCTGGATTTGTGTTTGCGCTCGTGACTTTCTGCAAGAGGCGTCAGGCTCAGGATAAAACACTAGCTTTTGAAATCACAAGGAACAGTTTTCTTGGCCCCGCTTACAAATTAATTTATCCGAACAACATTTTAAAACACAGTATTATATCACTATTATACTTTATACAGTAATGTATAGTCTATATTATATTAAATGTAGTATATTTGTTTTTTATAGGCTCTGATTCAGCCTCTGAAATGCCTGAACCTGGAACAGAAATCAGTGAAGTTAATGTGTTCGATGAAATTAATGGGGTTTGTGAAATTAATGTGTTCGATACTAATATGTTTATATGAATAAAACCATAATCCTGCTGCGACGTCTGGGAACCTCCAGAGCCGTGAATAATTTCTCATTCTCTTCACAGGTTCCTCAAACAGGCTTTATTTATGAGGAAATTGCAGACACCAGACCTCACACTGATCCAAATACAGGAACTAAAACAGTCCAAGCTACTCCACAATTACCCACAACCCCCTCTGATTCTATTAAAACCGTCTATGCTACTCAACAATTACCCACAAACCCCTCTGATTCTATTAAAACCGTTTATGCTACTCCACAATTACCCACAACCCCCTCTGATTCTATTAAAACCGTTTATGCTACTCAACAATTACCCACAAACCCCTCCGATTCTATTAAAACCGTCTATGCTACTCCACAATTACCCACAAACCCCTCTGATTAGCTGCTCCATCATCATCATTTACTGAGGGTCTGAATGACACAGACAGTTCTGATGATGTTCCTTCAAAAGTTATCTGTAATCACATTAATGTCTATCATTACACACAGTTATGAGTCACTGAGTACAGTAAATACATGTTAGTTATGGACTGTTTCAGCTTGTAATTTGCTCAGTAAACACAACCATTGCACCTGCTGGTGATGTATGTAATGTTTTCTCATTTTGCTTAAAATTGTTTGTTTAATCGTGTGTTTTATGTGTGTTTATTTGCATATAACTATGAGCAAAATAAAATATGATTGTTCTTTATAATAATTCATTGTTATTATTTTAACATGAAATCATACCAGTAACTAATGTTCTTGTTCTTACAAACTCAGCAGCAGATGACGTCTGTCTACATAAACTGCATTATGATTTGATTTGTGTTTCAGTTAAACTGCTCTTGAAGGTCAGTTATTCTGCATTGTAATGTTTTATGAAATGTAATGTAATCAGCTGGACAGAGTGGTGGTGTGTTTGTGTTCAAACTGTTGAAACTGTGAAAAGTGTTAGCTGCTGTCTGTGGTGCTGAACATCATCTGAACACTAGAGGGAGCCGCTGGACTCTCAATCCTCAACACTTTCATTTGGCATCTATTTCTTTCACTTTCGTTTCAATCTGATGTGTTTGGTCTCCTGATGGAGTCCCTGTGGAGACCAGATTTACTGAAGGAACTGAAAGAGTAAACGAGTCATTCAAACAAATACGTTGGGTTTTATTCAACTGTTGACTATGAACATGAAGGCACTTATTATGTTTAACATTGTTATATAAGTTTGTATTATATATCAATTCAATTATGTATCAATTCCCTGTCTTCCTGTCCTGTCTACACCCTTGTATGTATGTTATGTATGGGCAGGTTGATGGCTTATTTCACTGGTACTTGTGACTGTGGCAATAAAGGGCTACTACTACTATTATGCTATTTAAATTAAATAACATAATGATAAATATAAAAATACGGAGAATTGTAACGTGCAATTATCTCACAGTAATATACCGTATACCAGTAATAATGAAACAATCTGTCACAACCAGTTGCTGGCGTGCGCATATCAGCCACTAGAGGGCGCTCCTTTTGGATTGTTGTTTTTTAGTTCTGGATTTAATTTCCCATCACCCCTTGCATTCAAGATTGTCTGATCATTCACAGCTGTATGGCTTGTACTGATTAGTTCATCCTTGATGTACAGGTGCTGGTCATATAATTAGAATATCATCAAAAAGTTGATTTATTTCACTAATTCCATTCAAAAAGTGAAACTTGTATAATGTATACATTCATTCCACACAGACTGATATATTTCAAGTGTTTATTTATTTTAATTTTGATGATTATAAGTCACAACTAATGAAAACCCCAAATTCAGTATCTCAGAAAATTAGAATATTACTTAAGACCAATACAAAGAAAGGATTTTTAGAAATCTTGTCCAACTGAAAAGTATGAACATGAAAAGTATGAGCATGTACAGCACTCAATACTTAGTTGGGGCTCCTTTTGCCTGAATTACTGCAGCAATGCGGCGTGGCATGGAGTCGATCAGTCTGTGGCACTGCTCAGGTGTTATGAGAGCCCAGGTTGCTCTGATAGTGGCCTTCAGCTCTTCTGCATTGTTGGGTCTGGCATATCGCATCTTCCTCTTCACAATACCCCATAGATTTTCTATGGGGTTAAGGTCAGGCGAGTTTGCTGGTCAATTAAGAACAGGGATACCATGGTCCTTAAACCAGGTACTGGTAGCTTTGGCACTGTGTGCAGGTGCCAAGTCCTGTTGGAAAATGAAATCTGCATCTCCAGAAAGTTGGTCAGCAGCAGGAAGCATGAAGTGCTCTAAAACTTCCTGGTATACGGCTGTGTTGACCTTGGACCTCAGAAAACACAGCGGACCAACACCAGTAGATGACATGGCACCCCAAACCATCACTGACTGTGGAAACTTTACACTGGACCTCAAGCAACGTGGATTCTGTGCCTCTCCTCTCTTCCTCCAGACTCTGGGACCCTGATTTCCAAAGGAAATGCAAAATGTACTTTCATCAGAGAACATAACTTTGGACCACTCAGCAGCAGTCCAGTCCTTTTGTCTTTAGCCCAGGCGAGACGCTTCTGACGCTGTCTGTTGTTCAAGAGTGGCTTGACACAAGGAATGCGACAGCTGAAACCCATGTCTTGCATCGTCTGTGCGTAGTGGTTCTTGAAGCACTGACTCCAGCTGCAGTCCACTCTTTGTGAATCTCCCCACATTTTGAATGGGTTTTGTTTCACAATCCTCTCCAGGGTGCGGTTATCCCTATTGCTTGTACACTTTTTCTACCACATCTTTTCCTTCCCTTCGCCTCTCTATTAATGTGCTTGGACACAGAGCTCTGTGAACAGCCAGCCTCTTTGCAATGACCTTTTGTGTCTTGCCCTCCTTGTGCAAGGTGTCAATGGTCGTCTTTTGGACAACTGTCAAGTCAGCAGTCTACCCCATGATTGTGTAGCCTACAGAACTAGACCGAGAGACCATTTAAAGGCCTTTGCAGGTGTTTTGAGTTAATTAGCTGATTAGAGTGTGGCACCAGGTGTCTTCAATATTGAACCTTTTCACAATACTCTAATTTTCTGAGATACTGAATTTGGGGTTTTCATTAGTTGTGACTTATAATCATCAAAATTAAAAGAAATAAACACTTGAAATATATCAGTCTGTGGAATGAATGTATACATTATACAAGTTTCACTTTTGAATGGAATTACTGAAATAAATCAACTTTTGATGATATTCTAATTATATGACCAGCACCTGTATACCCTGTTCTCAGTGTGTTTTTGCTGGATTATTGTTTGCAGTTGTCTGTTTTGTGGTTTCCTCTGTGGATTACTTTATGCTTATGTTTCTGTTTTGCCCCAATGTGGAGTACATTTTGGACTCTATAATAAAGCTGCAATTTAATCTATCTTGTTTGAGAGTTCTTCATGAAATAATCAGAAATGTTCACAGTTGAGCTAGTTCATAGAAAGCTCTGCTGTTTGGATGTGTGTCAATCATTCTCTCTCTCTGTATCTCTCCTCTCTCTCTCTCTGTCTCTCTCTCTGTCTCTCTCTCTCCCTCTCTCTCTCTCTCTCTCTCTCTCTCTCTCTCTCTCTATCTCTCTCTCTCTCTCTCTCTCTCTCTCTCTCTCTCTCTCTCTCTCTCTCTCTCTCTCTCTCTCTCTCTCTCTCTCTCTCTCTCTCTCCTCCCTCTCTCTCTCTCTCTCTCTCTCTCTCTGTCTCTCTCTCTGTCAATTCAATTTCAATTTAAGTGTGCTTTATTGGCATGACAAAATTATACATTTGTATTGCCAAAGCAATTGCAGCTGGGCTGCTCACAAGTAGTACACATAACAGAAATAAAAATAATAATAGTAATAAAACAAATATTTAAACCGTATTAAATATGTAGTGCAAAATGAAAAGTATGTGATAGAAATAAAATTAAATAAGGTACAGTATAAGGTTTATACAGGCAAAATATACATTTAAGTAATATAAAGGAGTAATATGTCATAATATAATCTACATGTGCTGGGAACATCAGCTCAGGGCAGACGGAGTGTCTTCTCTTCTGTGGTGACAGAGAGACACATATTGTCTCTCTCTCTCTCTCTCTCTCTCTCTCTCTCTCTCTCTCTCTCTCTCTCTCTCTCTCTCTCTCTCTCTCTCTCTCTCTCTCTCAGAGGAAGTGGGCGTCTCTGTCACATTCATCAGTTCATGTTAAACACGTAACCAGGAAAGAAACACTCAGAACTCATCTGAACACATCGAGAGCTTCAGAAGAACTGAATCTACTAATAACAGAGAAGATCACTGAATACGAGAGAAGAATGAAGATCATCTGGACTTTCACTCTGTTGATGATTCCTGGTAAGATATAAAACTCACAGTAAATCACAGAAAACACTCCAGAGTGTTTAAAGGGGGTCAAGAACTGCCTTGGTTTGTCTTCGCAAGTCATGTTGATACTATGAACAACATAAGATCTGGCATTTTCAGTATAATCAGACAGATGTTATAACAAGTTATTTTGATAAAAAAATCGTTACTTTAGAAGCACAACAACGGTCACCATCAAAAACGCATGCTGTAGCCAACAAAACTCTTCATGCAACATGGCATGAATAAATTATGAGCAGAATATTGTTTGTGATTTCTTGTATTAGTAATATAAGTGTGTATTGTTTGCTGTTTTGTGACTTGTTAGTAGCTAGTTTTGTGATGTTCAGAGTTGATCTGTTTATCTGAATTTGCTATTTGTCACCATTCTTGAGATTCATTCGCTGATTATTGATGTCTGTGTGTGCGTAAAAGGAATGCTTTTCTGATTGTTTAGATTTTTTATTATTAGAACAGCTTGTAAGAAATCCTTTCAAAATGTATAGAAAATGCAGAATAGTGATGGTGAGATGAAGCTTCATGAAGCTTTAAGCTTGGTTCACAAAATGGTTAATTTTTGGAGGCTTCATTTGCTCACAATACCACCTGGTGGCCAAAGAGTGTAAAACAAGCAGATATATTACAGACAGAGGTGTAAAGTCCAGGGGTCAGAAAGTAAAAGTCCTGTCATGTGTTTATTCCACCCAAGATCTCAGCAGCTGATTTCACCAGAAGAGGAACCAAGTCATTCCTTTCAAATCACAAATGAGTCTCCAGTCAAATCCCAAGTCCTCAAAGAGTTAAAGTTAATGAGATAATTAAGTGACTAATTAAATGATGATGCATTATTGATGAACACATGCTGTTACTGAGAATTACAGAGGATCAGATGTTGATGTTTTATTGGTTAAAATGATGCCACCATCATGGAGATCAGTGTTTGGTTTCTTACCTGTGGAATTTACACGTCAGTCTGTAATATATCTGCTTATTTTACTCTCTTTGGCCATTAGGTGATATTATGAACAAACGAAGCCTCCAGAAATAAACCCTTTTGTGCATCAAGCTCAGAGCTTCATGAATCTTCGTCTGCACTCAGCAGTGTTAATTTAACAAAGGGGATTTTGCTGTGCATCCTTTATAGACAATAGTCTATTTTCTCAATTGTTTTCTACCCCCCTCATCAGAACTCTGTTTGAGTTGGTGTGGTGAATTGTAGTCTCAGATGTAAACACCCACTACTATAATTGGCTACTGTTTGTGCATGCTTGACATCATACGTCCTTCACAGATGGACATTTCTGTGATTTAGTTTAACCATGTATAAATACTCTAAATATGATCTTTTTAACAGACAAAGCCTTGCACTTATTTTTGCGACTTTACTGTTGGATCCAATATAGTCAGCAGAACATTGTCTTTTAGTTTCAGTCCTTTGAAAATACTGCATTGAATTGTGCCTTGTTTGAAAAAAAATCTGCGGTAAAATGAAGTGAACAAAGGAACGAGTTCTTATTGACGCTGTCTGGATCTTCATTAAAAACAAAGTTAATTAACTCTTTCCTAACGTTGAGACCAGAAGGAAGACAATGCAAAGACCGTGTTTCCACAAATTGGCACTGCACAGCATCTTGTTGTCTTCAGAGCATCTTTATCATTTGGTTTCTGCGTAGACCCTGCATTCCCTGCATAACGTCTACACCTACCCTGAACCTAAACCTACCAATTACATGACTGAAACATTTTTTTATTATTATTATTCAAAATTACGCTACATTGATGTGTGCATGCCCAGTTGCACCATACGGATCCCTTCTAGCCTTAACCCAGCAATGTAGAATCGGTGGGTGGGGATAAACAGGCAGTGATGTAGAATCGGTGGGTGGGGATAAACAGGCAGTGATGTAGAATCGGTGGGTGGGGATAAACAGGCAGTGATGTAGAATCGGTGGGTGGATCTGAACAGGCAGTGATGTAGAATCGGTGGGTGGGGATAAACAGGCAGTGATGTAGAATCGGTGGGTGGGGATAAACAGGCAGTGATGTAGAATCGGTGGGTGGGGATAAACAGGCAGTGATGTAGAATCGGTGGGTGGGGATAAACAGGCAGTGATGTAGAATCGGTGGGTGGATCTGAACAGGCAGTGATGTAGAATCAGTGGCTGGGGATAAACAGCCAGTGATGTAGAATCGGTGGGTGGGGATAAACAGGCAGTGATGTAGAATCGGTGGGTGGGGATAAACAGGCAGTGATGTAGAATCGGTGGGTGGGGATATACAGGCAGTGATGTAGAATCGGTGGGTGGATCTGAACAGGCAGTGATGTAGAATCAGTGGCTGGGGATAAACAGCCAGTGATGTAGAATCGGTGGGTGGGGATAAACAGGCAGTGATGTAGAATCGGTGGGTGGGGATAAACAGGCAGTGATGTAGAATCGGTGGGTGGATCTGAACAGGCAGTGATGTAGAATCGGTGGGTGGATCTGAACAGGCAGTGATGTAGAATCGGTGGGTGGGGATAAACAGGCAGTGATGTAGAATCGGTGGGTGGATCTGAACAGGCAGTGATGTAGAATCGGTGGGTGGGGATAAACAGGCAGTGATGTAGAATCGGTGGGTGGGGATAAACAGGCAGTGATGTAGAATCGGTGGGTGGATCTGAACAGGCAGTGATGTAGAATCGGTGGGTGGATCTGAACAGGCAGTGATGTAGAATCGGTGGGTGGGGATAAACAGGCAGTGATGTAGAATCGGTGGGTGGATCTGAACAGGCAGTGATGTAGAATCGGTGGGTGGATCTGAACAGGCAGTGATGTAGAATCGGTGGGTGGATCTGAACAGGCAGTGATGTAGAATCGGTGGGTGGGGATAAACAGGCAGTGATGTAGAATCGGTGGGTGGATCTGAACAGGCAGTGATGTAGAATCGGTGGGTGGATCTGAACAGGCAGTGATGTAGAATCGGTGGGTGGATCTGAACAGGCAGTGATGTAGAATCGGTGGGTGGATCTGAACAGGCAGTGATGTAGAATCGGTGGGTGGATCTGAACAGGCAGTGATGTAGAATCGGTGGGTGGATCTGAACAGGCAGTGATGTAGAATCGGTGGGTGGATCTGAACAGGCAGTGATGTAGAATCGGTGGGTGGGGATAAACAGGCAGTGATGTAGAATCGGTGGGTGGATCTGAACAGGCAGTGATGTAGAATCGGTGGGTGGATCTGAACAGGCAGTGATGTAGAATCGGTGGGTGGGGATAAACAGGCAGTGATGTAGAATCGGGTGGGTGGGGATAAACAGGCAGTGATGTAGAATCGGTGGGTGGGGATAAACAGGCAGTGATGTAGAATCGGTGGGTGGGGATAAACAGGCAGTGATGTAGAATCGGTGGGTGGGGATAAACAGGCAGTGATGTAGAATCGGTGGGTGGGGCTAAACAGGCAGTGATGTAGAATCGGTGGGTGGGGATAAACAGGCAGTGATGTAGAATCGGTGGGTGGGGCTAAACAGGCAGTGATGTAGAATCGGTGGGTGGGGATAAACAGGCAGTGATGTAGAATCGGTGGGTGGGGATAAACAGGCAGTGATGTAGAATCGGTGGGTGGGGATAAACAGGCAGTGATGTAGATGCAGGCGTTGATGATCTTCTGTGGAGGTGGTGCTTATCCACACTATGACATCATAGAGTAGAGCGTTCCACAAGCAGTTATGTTGAGACTGGCTTAAGCTATGTTTAGACTAACAAGAAAGTTTTGAGTTCTGAAACTCACAGGATGTTTTTATAGTAAAATTGCATCTTCTATGTCAAAAAATCAAGGACATTTTGGTTTCTCCGTTCATGACCCCTTTAACTCATTTCTGTGTAGTCTCATAAATATATTAGTGTTTTAATGCTGGTTTGTTGTAGGTGTGTTGAGCTCCATCAGTGTGACAGGATATTCAGGAGGAGGAGTCAGCATCACATGCAGATATGATGAAGGATATACAGCATATGTAAAGTATTTTTGTAGAGGAGAGTGGTCTGGGTGCACAGACCAAATCAAGACTGAAGTGAAAGATAAATGGGTTGATTCTGGAAGATTCTCTCTGTATGACGACACAACAGCAGCAGTTTTCAATGTGACCATCAGAGATCTGAGAGAACTGGATTCTGACATTTACTACTGTGGAACTGATAGATATGGAATAGATTTATACACTGAAGTGAATCTGACAGTTTTAACAGGTGAGTAACTGACCCTTAAACCAGTGGTGGTCAGTAACGAAGTACAACTACTTCGTTACTGTACTTAAGTACATTTTTCAAGTATCTGTACTTTACTGGAGTAGTTTTATTTTGAGTAACTTTTACTTTTACTTCACTACATTCCAAAGCATAAGATCGTACTTTTTACTTCACTACATTTCATAAAACATATCGTTACTCCTTATAATACATCACGTGCTCCGAGACGCAGAAGCAGTGTCTGATTCATTAACAAACTGATTATTTTCAATGAACCTGTTCAATCGGTTCGCAAATCGCAACAAACGATTCATTCACAAATTGCCATGATCCGATTGCAGCTGTTCTCGAGTCGAAAACTCACTGATTCAAATGATCCGTTTAGAGTGAGTCTCCAGTGAACTGAACTCACAAGTAAAGAACCGGGAGATCTCGTGAGCGCGCGCTACTGATGCTGTGAAAAGTACGTTACTAATGTCGAATTTTAGGATTAATTATTGTAATTGTAATATATTGTAATATTTAGCTCAAAACTGTCAGTTGTTCGTGAACTAAATCTGCTGTAAAGGGTGATCTATTTAAGCCCACTGAAATGCTTGAATGCAGAAAGATCAACATCAGTGTCTCTAACGTTATGTTTTAGGACAAAAAACTAAACATTAAAATAACACCGATTAAATAAAATAACTCATGCACGTTCATATTCCCCGCTGCTGTAACGTTAGCAGTTTTATTAAAATGCTATGCATTTAGACCTATGTGACGTCTGTTTTTATATTGTTTATCAACAGTATACATTTTTATATTGTTTAGATCAACTAGCCGAGTAGACAGATATGAATGTTTATTCATAACCATACTGAAAATAAGTAAATATTGTTAGCTGATGCTAACTGTCTAGCTAACAAGCTTGCTGGTGTTAAGTTGAGGAAATGTTTAGATATAAAGTCCAAATATCTTTATTCAGCCACCTAGATAGATTCCATCTGAGGGAAAAAGAAAGGATGTGATGTTCAGAACATAACTACAGTAATTATCAGAGTGGGAAGTGATGATGCCCTCTGGGGGCATTGGGCCAGGGGTGTTTTTACACCACAGACAAGGTTTGAGAAGAAAAAAAAATCATTATGAAAATATAATTAGATTTTCCTTAAAATGTTCTTCCTTATTTCAGGCCTAATTCTCATGTCATATATAACTGACGTTCTGCAAAACAACAAGTTCTAAAACACTTTTTTCTTACTGGTGAAGATTAGATGGTGAAATCTGATTTCTCTCAGGTACATGGCAGTGTAAGCTTCACAGTGAACATTACTACATCACTCTCATCAACGTAGTCCATATCAACAAAATATATATCTTGACTCTATATAGTGGTTATTTTGTGAAAAACCCAGGTATTTTGGTCAGTATGATTATAAAAATATGTGCTAATATAAAATTAAATAAAGTAGTCTATCAGTACTTTTTTACTTAAGTACATAAAAAATGGAGTACTTTTGTACTTTCACTCGAGTAAAATTGAAAAAGCACTACTTTTACTTTTACTGGAGTAATATTTTATTATACGTATCTGTACTTTTACTCAAGTACTTGATCTGTGTACTTTGTCCACCACTGCCTTAAACCCGTGATGATCTCCACACTTAACATTGCCATACTCAACACTGACTGTAATTACTGTTATGACACATGTGTATCTCATAAAATACACCAACAATAACCTTTAAATCTCCTGTTGTGCCAATAGCAAAATTATATATGTGATATATGAATCAGATACTGTATTTATTCTCTGAGAACATAATGACAAATGATCAAAGCTGGAGAAAAAAAACGTAAGAACCCAGTTATCACCGGACTGTGTGTGTGTGTGTGTGTGTGTGTGTGTGTGTGTGTGTGTGTGTGTGTGTCAGTGAATGATAACAAAGTGTCATTTTCTTTAAAGAACGATAAGGAACATCATCATCGCCATCATTATTCATCACACTGATATCTGCGTTTGTGTTCAACAGGTCATGAGATCAGAGCTGTGACGGGATATTCAGGAGGAAACATCATTATAAACTACAAATATAAGACACTAGAAGGGAATCCTTTGGTAGATGTCTGTAAAACTGGAGCAGATCAGTGTTTTCCTCTAATAAACACTAACAGAGCATCAGAATGGACACATGACGGTCGATTCTCTGTTCATGACGACAGATCTGCTCGTCTCTTACGTGTTTATCAGAGAACTGAATGAGAATGATTCTGGAGAATATAAGATTATAATCAGAGTTTCTGAAGACTACAGTTTCTTCTCTGAGTTTCTCCTGCACATCAGAGACGGTGAGCTGCTTTCAGTCACTCATGCATTTGTTTCTGTGATGAACTGATGAATCTGTTGTTTAATGTGAACTTGATTTGACTCTCAAACAGCTGATTGTTGTCAGAAGAGCATCAGTCTATCAGCTGCTGCAGGAGCATCTGTGAACATCAGCTGCAAATACCCACAATCCCACAGTGCTGATGTGAAGTTTGTCTGCAGGAGATCTGGATCTGATCTCTGTGCTGAAGAGACGTCTGTGAAGGAGAGCAGAAGATGGAGCGCTGAGGGACAGATCCAGCTGTATGATGACCGAGAGCAGCAGCTCCTGACGGGAATCATCAGTCATGTGACTCGACAACATTCATCTGAATACTGGTGTGGAGTTCAGTCTGATCAAGGACACAAGAGCTTCATCACACGAGTCCTCATCAGCGTTACAGGTACAGATGGCTTTTTCATATTAATTATAATCTAATCATAATTCCATTCAACATATCACAGTGTGTCATATAATATGTTACTCAATGTCTGTCTAAATACTGCATTACGATTGGCCAGCAGCTATGCATTAAAACCATTTAATGCACAGGTATTTTCATGTCAGTTTAGTCACCATTTAATATTAATGTCCTTTAATCGATGCACACAAACCCAAACACACACACACACACACACACACACACACACACACACACACACATAGATCTATAGATAAATAATCTACAGTGTAGATACTGAGATCCCTACATTATATTCCTTAGGATCGAGGTGGTAAGCCATGCATTATTATTTTTTCCTTATCGTTTTCTCGTGATCACAACTTATTTTTCTCGTGATCTCGACATAACAAATGTTGTTCTCTAAGTTACACAACTGCGCAAACAGCTGGCAGTATAGAACTACTGATGGGGAGTTGTATACTGTATATCCACTATAATGTACTCGTTTGGGACAGAGGACCTTCCCAGACAACATTTCCACTTAGACCCTGCATGGGCAACACAGGTGGGACCCATACAATTTTGTCCATCTACCCCACTTAGGCCCCATGTGTGTTAGCCCATACTGTTCAATTTTTTTTGACTGGTAACGTTAGTGTATAGGCAACTTTATTTTTATATTTTTTATAGCTTAGAAAGAAACTAGATAAAAAAGTTTGTGAACACACTTTAAGTTGGCTTGAGAAAGCCGGACCAGAAAGTTTTAAAAAGTTTGTAAAGTTTAAAGAAGTTTAAAAAGTTTAAGTTTTAAAAGTTTTAACAGTTTGAAAAGCTTAAAGTTTGATAGATAGATATAGATAGATAGATAGATAGATAGATAGATAGATAGATAGATAGATAGATAGATAGATAGATAGATAGATAGATGGGGTCAGATTATAGATAGATAGATAGATAGATAGATAGATAGATAGATAGATAGATAGATAGATAGATAGAGCATGTTTTTAGCATGATTAACATTTTGCTAGCATGTTGCTAGCATTAGTAGCATGTTGCTAGCATGATTTTAGCATGGTTAACATGATTTTAGCATGATTAGCATGTTGCTAGCATGTTGCTAACATTATTAGCATGATTTTAGCATGATTAACATGTTTGCTAGCATGTTGATAGCATATTGCTAGCATGTTTTTAGCATGATTAGCCTGTTACTAGCATGTAGCTAACATTATTAACATGTTTCGCTAGCATGAGTTTAACATGATTATAATGTTTTAGCATGATTAGCATGTTGCTAGCATGTTGCTAGCATGTTGCTAACATGATTTTAGCATGATTAGCATGTTGCTAGCATGTTGCTAGCATTATTAGCATGTTGCTAGCATGATTTTAGCATGATTAGCATGTTGCTAGCATGTTGCTAGCATTATTAGTATTTTGCTAACATTATTAGCATATTGCTAGCATGTTTTTACCATTTTGCTAGCATTATTAGCATGTTGCTAGCATGGTTTTAGCATGATTAGCATGTTGATAACATGTTGCTAGCTTGATTTTAGCATAATTATGATTAGCATGTTGCTAGCATGATTAACATGTTGCTGACATGATTTTAGTATGTTGTTAGCATTATTAGCATTGTTGCTAGCATTATTAGCATGTTACTAGCATGATTTTAGCATGATTAGCATGTTGCTAGCATGTTGCTAGCATTATTAGCATATTGCTAGCATGTTTTTAGCATGTTGCTAGCATTATTAGCATGTTATAAGCATGGTTTTATCATGATTAGCATGTTGATAACATGTTGCTAGCAAGATTTTAACATGATTAGCATGTTGCTAACATGATTAGCATGTAGCTGACATGATTTTAGCATGATTAGCATGTTGCTAGCATGTTGCTAGCATTATTAGCATATTGCTAGCATGTTTTTAGCATGTTGCTAGCATTATTAGCATGTTATAAGCATGGTTTTATCATGATTAGCATGTTGATAACATGTTGCTTGTGCAAGATTTTAACATGATTAGCATGTTGCAACATGATTAGCATGTAGCTGACATGATTTTAGCATGATTAGCATGTTGCTGAGCATGTTGCTACCATGATTAACATGTTGCTAGCATGTTGATAGCATGTTTTGCTACCATGATTTTAGCATGATTAGCATGTTGGTAGCATTATTTTAGCATTATTAGCATGTTTGCTAGCATTATTTTAGCATGATTATCATGTTGCTAGCATTATTAGCATGTTGCTAGCATGTTGCTAGCATGTTTTTAGCATGTTGTTAGCATGATTAGCATTGTTGCTAGCATTATTAGCATGTTGTTATCATGATTTTAGCATGATTAGCATGTTGCTAGCATGTTGCTAACATTATTAGCATGTTGCTAGCATGATTTTAACATGGATAACATGATTTTAGCATGATTCGCATGTTGCTAGCATGATTAGCATGTTGCTAGCATGTTGCTAACATTATTAGCATGATTTTAGCATGATTAGCATGTTTGCTAGCATGTTGCTAGCATGTTGATAGCATATTGCTAGCATGTTTTTAGCATGACTAGCCTGTTACTAGCATGTAGCTAACATTATTAACATGTTTCGCTAGCATGAGTTTAACATGATTAGCATGTTTGCTAGCATGATTAGCATGTTTCCAACATGATTAGCATGTTGCTAGCATGTTGCCAGCATGTTGCTAACATGATTTTAACATGATTAGCATGTTGCTAGCATGTTGCTAGCATTATTAACATGTTGCTAGCATGATTTTAGCATGATTAGCATGTTGCTAGCATGTTGCTAGCATTATTAGTATTTTGCTAACATTATTAGCATATTGCATGTTTTTTTTACCATTTTGCTAGCATTATTAGCATGTTGCTAGCATGGTTTTAGCATTATTAGCATGTTGATAACATGTTGCTAGCTTGATTTTAGCATAATTATGATTAGCATGTTGCGAGCATGATTAACATGTTGCTGACATGATTTTAGTATGTTGTTAGCATGATTAGCATTGTTGCTAGCATTATTAGCATGTTGCTAGCATGATTTTAGCATGATTAGCATGTTTTTAGCATGTTGCTAGCATTATTAGCATGTTGCAAGCATGGTTTTATCATGATTAGCATGTTGATAACATGTTGCTAGCCAGATTTTAACATGATTAGCATGTTGCTAACATGATTAGCATGTAGCTGACATGATTTTAGCATGATTAGCATGTTGCTAGCATGTTGCTACCATGATTAACATGTTGCTAGCATGTTGATAGCATGTTTTGCTACCATGATTTTAGCATGATTAGCATGCTGGTAGCATTATTTTAGCATGATTAGCATGTTGCTAGCATTATTTTAGCATGATTATCATGTTGCTAGCATTATTAGCATGTTGCTAGCATTATTAGCATGTTGCTAGCATGATTAGCATGTTGCTAGCATGTTGCTAGCATGTTTTTAGCATGTTGTTAGCATTATGAGCATTGTTGCTAGCATTATTAGCATGTTGTTAACATGATTTTAGCATGATTAGCATGTTGCTAGCATGTTGCTAACATTATTAGCATGTTGCTAGCATGTTGCTAGCATGATTAGCATGTTGTTAGCATGCTTAGCAAGTTACTAGCATGTTGCTTGCTAGCATGATTAGCATGTTACTAGCATGTTTCAAGCATGATTAGCATGTTACTAGCATGTTGCTAGCATGATTTTGATAGATTAGAAATAGAATTAGAGTGGAAGCTTAAATTAGTTTGAATGAGATAGAAATAGTACATAGAAGGGAAGTCTGATTGAGTCTAATGGGCTTCAGTCTGTTTAGATTTGAATTTTGACAGTTGGAGTTTGAAAAGTCTTGGCTCATCTGAACATTCCGTCAGTGTAAGTCTATGGGATTTTTATGATATTTAATCTTCAGTTTTATGAAAATCATAAGTCTGATCAGTTAGAAAGGATATAGCATACCGAGTCAGAACAGTCTGAAGACCTGGGCTGAGTTTGGAGTCTGTAGAGTTAAAGCTCTAGGAGGAGATAGAATTGCAAATTTAGTCTCAGAAGAATAATAATAAGAAGTTTAAATAGGATTTCAGTAAGTTGGCTTTCACAAGCCAACTTAATAAACCATTTATAATGCATGGCCACTTAGAACTTCTGTATAAAATTGCTAATGTTGCATTAATTAAACACAGCTTAATTGTTAGAGAGGGACTCACAGACGCAGGTCACTGACACTCACAACTGTTTTATCTCTCATGATAATTCATTACAATAAATTATATAATTAATTCAAATAAATGTGATCTTATACCACACTGTTTCATCTATGTGTCTGATTTGACGCGTGCAGAATGCTAGAGCTAATGAGCTGTAAACATCTTTATCTTTAACTCGTCAGTGCTGGAAAATGAGCATGGTATAAGTGGGATAAAGCAGGGCTAGCTGTGCATTCAATTATTTTTAATGCATGATGTGGAGGCCAAGATCTACCCGACATGAAACTGTTTAAAATAGATAGTGTCTTTATAAAAACAAACTGCAGTTGTTGCAGTCTATGCAGGTAAATTTGCAGTGTTGTGTAGAATATTGGTGCAGTTCTGTTCAATTACACTCTTAAAAAGTAAAGGTGCTTCACATTGAATCCCATTGAAGAACCGTTTTGTCTAAATCGATCCATAAAGCACCTTCAGCATCTGAAGAACCTTTCTGTTTCACAAAAGGTTATTTGTGGTGAAAGAAGGTTCTTCAGATTATAAAAAGGCAAGAAAGAGATGGTTCTTTAACTGAATGAGTCTTTGTGGAACCAACATTGGTTATTCTGTGGCATCGCTTGAAGAACCTTTTGAAACACCTTCAATTTTAAGTGTAGAAACTGCACACAGAGTAAAGGACAGTGTTTATGTGTTTATTCTTAATTTCAATCTTTAAATAACTGCTAAATATTATTTTATTTCATTTTCCAGCTTGCATTGTTTCTGTCAGCATTGAAAATAGCTGTTTCTATTGTCTCGTTTCAAAAGTTCCATGATACATATGAGCTACAACAGCGTGTACATGCAGGACCTACAGATCTTGTTGTTTTATACGCAGATGTTCCAGAAGCAACAGGAACAACACAACCATCATCACCATCCACATCTTCATCTTCATCTTCATCAGAGTCTCCACAGCACAGAATGTGTGTCAGAACCTGATTCGTTTTAAAGGAGTCTGAGCGTCTGAAACAAACACTGATCATCAAATAACACTCGTACTGTGTGAACAGATCATATTTAGCCAACTAACATTCACTGTAATGAGTCTGATTGTTTCCTCTGATGCATAAACAAATTAAGATTTTTTTCACAGTATGTCACTTGTGTGTTTAAGATTTTAGAAATTAATGTGTGATTTTCTTTAAAGCTGTTTTGATACAGCATTGGATGTGGAAAGTTATATGCAAATAAAAATGACTCCTTTAACAACTCATAATTACATTGATCTCTGTCTTTTATAACTGGAGCATCTGAATTGAATCTGGAGTAAAACTCTCATTTTTACAAGTGAAGTGTGTATTTTATTTGTCCCTGGTGTAATAATCAAACACAATAACAAAATACTGTTTTCTGACAAGTTTTAAACATTGCCAGACAGATAATCATAAACTCACAGCATCGATTGAGTCACTGTTATTATGTGCAGCTCCGACAGACTGAACTAATAATCCACTTATACTGTGAGGTCCAGAGATTTAGGATGTATTTTATTCATTTATTCATTCGTTCATTCATTTATTCATCCATTCATCCATTCGTTCATTCATTCATTTATTAATTCATTCATCCATTGGTTCATTCATCCATTCATTCATCCATTCATTAATTTGTTCATTCATTCGTTCATTCATCCATTCATTTATTCATTTATTCATTCATTCATGCATTTGTTCATTCATTCGTTCATTCATTCATTCGTTCGTTCATTCATTCATCCATCAGCCATTCATTCATTCATCCATCAGCCATTCATTCATTCATCCATTCATTCATTCATCCTTTCGTTCGTTCATTCATTGATTCATTCATTCATTCATTCATCCATCATTCATTCATTCATCCATGCATGCATGCATTCATTCATTCATTCTTCCATTCATTCATCCATCCATCCATGCATTCGTTGATTCATTCTTTCATTCATTCATTCATCATCCATTCATTCATTCATTCATTTATTCGTTCATTCATTGTATTATTTTTATTTGTTTGTTTGTTTGCAGCTTGACCACAGATTATGTTTTTTTCGCCAAGATTAATTTACTCTCAATTATATTCTGTATACCAGGATAATATATTAGTGATCACAATCTCTAAAATAAAAATAAATAAATAATAAATCATACTGTAAATCAGCACACAGCAAAAGATGAATGACGCCTCGGTTTAATGAGAGATGCTGCTGTTTGCATTTCTGTCTCTAAAATCAATGTGATGTACTCAATAAACACTTTTATACTCCACTTAAACAATTGAAAGCGTTAAATATGATCATTCTGAAAATACAATGTTTTTGTTTTGTTAGTATTTAAATATTTTTCTGTTAATAAGACCAGGGTGACATATTATATACAAAGAGTTGACAAAGTTTCTCTTAATTTTACTTATGTTTTTTCACAACCCACCCCACTGACCCCCAAAAAAAAAAAAAACAATAATAATAAAATAAATACATACAAAAATATAAATTACAATTAAATTGAATAAGTAAATAAATCTCAAAGTTTTGGTTTTACAAACAGTAAGGAATTCTTAACATCAATGTTAGCTCATTGGGTTTGATTGCGTTATCCGTTTAAGTGGTCTTTTAATTTGACTATTCATTTTAGTTTGGGGGAAGAGTTACGCCTTTTTCAAATTATGAGATCATAGGAGTCCATACTGAATAAAAATGAAAAACAAGACTGAAATGTGTGAAATGAGTTTCACTTATCCCTTTATTAACCATCTCTCTCTCTCTCTCTCTCTCTCTCTCTCTCTCTCTCTCTCTCTCTCTCTCTCTCTCTCTCTCTCTCTCTCTCTCTCTCTCTCTCTCTCTCTCTCTCTGTCTCTCTCTCTCTCTCTCTCTCTCTCTCTCTCTGTCTCTCTCTCTCTCTCTCTCTCTCTCTCTCTCTCTCTCTCTCTCTCTCTCTCTCTCTCTCTCTCTCTCTCTCTCTCTCTCTCTCTCTCTCTCTCTCTCTCTCTCTGAGGAAGTGGGCGTCTCCGTCACATTCATCAGTTCAAACACGTAACCAGGAAAGAAACACTAAAACTCATCTGAACACACATCGAGGGCTTCAGAAGAACTGAATCTAGTAACAGCAGAGAAGATCATTGAATGCGAGAGAAGAATGAAGATCGTCTGGACTTTCACTCTGCTGATGATTCCTGGTAAGAGTCTGAACTCACAGTAAATCACTAAAAACAGCAAAGAGACTTTCACTTCAGTTCATGTTGTAGAAATGGATTGAAATGATTTGAAAGTGAATCTCTGTTCATTCTCATTTAAATGTATTATTGTTGTTAAGATGCTGGTTTGTTGTAGGTGTGTTGAGCTCCATCAGTGTGACCGGATATTCAGGAGGAGGAGTCAGCATCAAGTGCAGATATAATGAAGGATATACAGACAATGCAAAGTATTTTTGTAAAGGAAAGAAGACCATTACATCACATTTTGATGGTGCTTTGACCTCATCAAGACTGAAGAGAAAGATAAATGGGTTGACTCTGAAAGATTCTCTCTGTATGACGACACAACAGCAGCAGTTTTCACTGTGACCATCAGAGATCTGAGTGAACAGGATTCTGGGACGTACCGGTGTGGAACTGATACTTATGGAATAGATTTATACACTGAAGTGAATCTGAAAGTTATAACAGGTGAGTAACTGAGACTCTCAAACTCATGATGATCATCAACATCACACACTCAACACTGACTGTAATTACTGCGACTCGTAGTCTACATGTGATCCAATAATAACACCAGAAAATCAATAACCAAGGCAAATATAATATATTTTAGCTCATAGTATAGGATTTTCTCTTATAAAATGAATAAGCAACCAGATGTTTTAATACTAATTAAAAGCTAAAGAGAAAGTGCATTAACACAGCGATAAAGAGGGAGAGACCGTGTGTGTATGTCTCACTGTGTCAATGAAAGAAGATGAAGTGCAATTCTTCATCAAGAACATCATCATCCTCACACTGATATCTGCGTTTGTGTTCAACAGGTCAAGAGATCCGTGCTGTGACGGGATATTCAGGAGGAAACATCATTATAAACTACAAATATAAGACGCTAGAAGATAATCCTTTGGTAGATGTCTGTAAAACTGGAGCAGATCAGTGTTTTCCTCTAATAAACACTAACAGAGCATCAGAATGGACACATGACAGTCGATTCTCTGTTCATGACGACAGATCTGCTCGTCTCTTACGTGTGTTTATCAGAGAACTGAATGAGAATGATTCTGGAGAATATAAGATTACAGTCAGAGTTTCTGAAGACTACAGTTTCTTCTCTGAGTTTCTCCTGAACATCAGCGACAGTGAGCTGCTTTCATTCACTCATGCATTTGTTTCTGTGATGAACTGATGAATCTGTTGTTTAATGTGAACTTGATTTGCCTCTCAAACAGCTGATTGTTGTCAGAAGAACATCAGTCTATCAGCTGCTGCAGGAGCATCTGTGAACATCAGCTGCAAATACCCACAATCCCACAGTGCTGATGTGAAGTTTGTCTGCAGGAGATCTGGATCTGATCTCTGTGCTGAAGAGACGTCTGTGAAGGAGAGCAGAAGATGGAGCGCTGAGGGACAGATCCAGCTGTATGATGACCGAGAGCAGCAGCTCCTGACGGAATCATCAGTCATGTGACTCGACAACATTCATCTGAATACTGGTGTGGAGTTCAGTCTGATCAAGGACACAAGAGCTTCATCACACGAGTCCTCATCAGTGTTACAGGTCAGTACTGATCAAATTGTTTTATATAACTGTTTTCATTCAAACATGATAATAGTTTGAAAGTATCTGGAAACTGAAGTTGAGTGTTTTTTTCTGCTGTATCTGAGTGATTGTGTGCCTGCAAACATTAATGTGTGAAAGTGTACAGAAGCTGTCAGCAGGGCCGTTTTAACCATTGGACTAGGCGGGGCTGAAGCCCTGATGCCCGAGCAAGGAGGGGCCCCGTAATTGGCTGTGAGGTAGATTGACTGGAGAGCCCGATCGCCGAAGCCACCAAGACCCCCCACTTATTAGCGCTGTTATTTAGTTGAGCTTTTTAGTAAATTCCATGCATTACCATTTGAGATTGAAGCGTCAATTCTCAATTTGGTTTACCAATCAAATGCATTTATTTTGAATGATATGTGCACGTATCTATCAGGTGATAGCTGCCCAGTATGTCTCCATTCACCTCCACTCTTCACTTCATTCTAGAGTAATATGGAAATGGTCGCGAATTGGTAAATTGTTCTTTGCGCAAACCGACCCGCACCCGATTGTCACATTCAGGGTTCATCCGGTCATGAAAAACCTGGAAAATCCATGGAATTTTAAAACCGCAATTTCCAAGCATTTATTGAATTGGAAAAATAAATAAACCCAGAAAGTTTTGGAAAAGTCATGGAAATCTATTTCACAATCCTCTGTATAATAGAATTATGTTTAATTGTGTCCAGAATTTCAGTGCGGTATTGTGCATATATCGCATTACTCATTCCCGCAGCTTTCAACTTTAAAATGAGGGAAATTACTGCAAAAAGGTTTTTTGATATAGCATATATAGGATAGATGAGTAAACAAATTCACACAAACTGCGCATCACTAATGTGTAGCGTTAGATATGAGATCCATGATGAGTTCTTAAAAGGATACTTCACCCAAAAATGAAGATACTGTCATCATATACTTAAACTCAAATTGTTCTAAACCTCTATACATTTCTTTGTTCTCCTTAACATTAAAGAAGATACTTTGAAAAATGATCCAACTAGTTTCTGGTCCCCATTGACTCCAATAGTGTATTTGTTTCCTACTATTGAAGTCACGAGGGCCCAGCAAGCGTCTGATTACAGTATTGTAACAAATATATGATATGGCATTCAACAGCAGAATGAATCTCATACAGGTTTAGAACAACAACATAATTTTCATTTTTGGGTGAACTATTCCTTTAATATAGCTGCTGTTACCATTTGTGTCAATGTACATCAAACATCAGAAAGAAAACCACTTACTGTCCTTGATGGAATCACTTTTGTAAAATAAATAAGAATGAATGTATATTGAATATATACAGTGGACACCATTCAGTCTATTTGTACATTTTCTTTATACATCATAATGTTATTCAGTGCTTTAAGTATTTCAAGTAGCTTGATTTCTTATGATCTTTGTTCTGTTGTAGCCATTTATTATTTTTTTTACTTGTCTTCAGTAAGCTTATTTTTACTTAGGCTAGCACTTTATTTTGGGATATTGAAATGGGTAACAAAAATAATACAATTTCAGTGCATCAAGAATTTTGATATTGGATAAAAATATCATATTTAAAGCTATAAAGTTCTATATCATTATTGTGATGGGGGCCCTGCAGTAAGTCATTGCCCCGGGGCCCAGTGCAGTCTTAATGCGGCCCTGGCTGTCATGCTGTATCTTTCTATGTGAAAAAATGTAAATGTTCTTCAAGTGAAACTTCATTTTACCGGCATCTCAATATTACCGTGAAAACACTTTAAATGCTATGTTACACAGATAAAAGACCTGGATACGCTATATTCATCATCACCATCAGTGAACATCCTTGACCTGACATGATACAACACTAACAGACAGATATTACTGCTCTAATGTATCTTCAGATTTTCATGTAGTTTGTCTTTCACTCAGAATTCATTTCATAGTATTGAACGTTAAAGATCAGTTCTCTTGTGTTTTCAGACTCCGTGATCTTTGTTTCTGAGGTTTTGGTTTTGCTCAGTTGGTGTTCCGATGCTTCTAGTGGCCATACTAAAGAATAAACAGACTCACAGTGTTTGCATTTTAATATATTTCATGTTTCATTCAGCTTATACAGTGCTGAATGTCAGAAGAGTTTCACATTCATCACATACAGCTGAAAGTGTGTTGAAGTGAAAGTAAAGTATCGGCATCCTCTTCTGGTCATTACTAGACAGACATGAGAGACGCTGGAGATGTGATGAAGCACAATAACTGTTTAAAACAGAAACACTGTAATATAATGATATATATGAAACTGTGAGCTGATGTGATTTTATGTTCTCTTCTCTCATTATCCTCCTTCTAAACTGATCTCAGTCCAGGATTCTTCAGGGATGAGGTAAGTCATCATGATAAATTTGATTAGAAACTCATATCCTTAATACTTAATACATAAATAGTTTCACTTCTCTCTTTATTAACCCTCTTTATTAACCCTTTATTAATATTCTCTCTCTTATTAATATTCTCTTTAATAATAATAATTATTAATAATTATTAATAATAATATTAAATCTCTTTAATAATAATAATTATTAATAATAATAATAATAATAATTTAATAATTAATTATCTCTCTCTCTCTCCCTCTCTCTCTCCCTCTATCTCTCTCTCTCTCTCTCTCTGAGGAAGTGGGCGTCTCTGTCACATTCATCAGTTCAAACACGTAACCAGGAAAGAAACACTCAGAACTCATCTGAACACACATCGAGAGCTTCAGAAGAACTGAATCTACTAATAACAGAGAAGATCACTGAATACGACAGAAGAATGAAGATCATCTGGACTTTCACTCTGCTGATGATTCCTGGTGAGAATCTGAACTCACAGTAAATCACTAAAAACATCACAGAGACTTTAACTTCAGCTCATGTTGTAGAAATGGATTGAAATGGTTTGAAAGTTCATTTCTGTTCATTCTCATATAAATGTATTATTGTTGTATTAAGATGCTGGTTTGTTGTAGGTGTGTTGAGCTCCATCAGTGTGAGAGGATATTCAGGAGAAGGAGTCAACATCACATGCAGATATGATAGAAAATATAGAAACAATAAGAAGTATTTTTGTAAGGGAGAGTGGTCTGTGTGCACTGACCTCATCAAGACTGAAGAGAAAGATAAATGGATTGATTCTGGAAGATTCTCTCTGTATGACGACACAACAGCAGCAGTTTTCACTGTGACCATCAGAAATCTGACAGAAGAGGATTCTGGGATGTACCACTGTGGAGTTGATATCAATATTTTTGGAGATTTCTACACTGAAGTGAATCTGAACGTTTTAACAGGTGAGTAACTGAGACTCTCAAACCCGTGATGATCTCCTCAACATCACACACTCAACACTGACTGTAATTTACACATGTCATTCTGTATAAAAACAACAACAACAAATACAAAACACCTGAAGATCAATAACCATGGAAAATATAATCTATTTGTATCCTGCAATATCAGATTTACACTCAGAACATAATGAATGTCTTAATCAAGTGCAAAAGAACTGATCTAAAATGAAGAAGCAGAGACTGTGTGTGTGTACCGTGTATTTATATCGTTATGGTGACCAAATGTGACCTTGTGGGTCAAATTTTTAGGTCTCAATGAGAAAACAAGTTTATAAATTTACCAGTAATTAATTAAATTGTGTGTGTTTATGTGTCTGTTTATTTCAGGGCTGCCAAGGCTAGACTCCCATTTCTGCTTGACAACGCATCCAAGAACAAAAATAAATACAAAAAAATGACTCCTTAAGATGATGTTTAAAATGTATTAATGCAACGGCTAAAGTAATTTGTCTATATTGCTATAGTAGAATTACCACAACAAATTACTAGGGGTCGACCGATTATCGGCCTGGCCGATTATCGGCGCCGATATTAAGCATTTTACCGATTATCGATATCGGCCATTTTCAAAACATATTTGCCGATATATTTAAAAAAAAAAAATTTATAGATTTTTTTTTTTTTTTATAATGCAAACAAACATACTATTTACAGGTGACATTATTTATTGGTGAATAAATAATACAGGTGAAACTATTTAATGTTTAAATGCACTATTTGGCTCGATGCAGCCTGTCTGAGCTCAACACTGAGAGAGTGAGGCGATCTCTCAATCTCTGAGAGCAATCTCCGCCCACCGCTCATCTGATATGTAGAGAGTCACGAGTCCGACCAATCAACGCGGAAAACTGAAGGCAGTCTCACACCGAAAGCACATGCTAACTGGAGCTGCCTCAGTGATCACGCATCAGTTGTCTCTCAAAGGTAAAGCAGCAGCAGACGCTGAAGTTGCAAAACACCTCAATATAACCCATGATGTCCGCGATGCGGAAAATGCGGCGGAATCGCGGAATGCAGTCATATAATGGAATTTACCGTATAACGGAATGTTGCGGAATGTGTCGAAGTTTGGATGAATTAATCAAAAGTAGGTCAGTACACTTAAATCGACTCGCTATGGACTAGTATCTATAAATATTAAGTCAAAAACACTTTAAATATGAATCCTGCATGTTCTGCATCTCTGTTAATGAATGACACAGACGCGGTTTCATTTACTGCACACATACATACTGAAGCGTGTGATGCTCATGCGGTGACTTCAGCGCCTGCCGCCTCACTAAATGAGGACATAAATACATGAACAACATCCCCAGAACTGCTCGGACAGTCACTTCATGAGCATTTGACCGTTTCATTTGAGTAAAACGATCGTCATATCATATATACATAGGCTACAGAAACTTAAAAGGTCCTCATGGCAACCTGTCCAAATATAAGTTCGGTTTAGCCGAATATATTACTGTATACGTAATACAACTACAACAATTATTACAACTTTTGTTGAGAATAATAACACAATACGCTATTTCTTCCATGTTTTAATTTTAATAGTAAACTCATTTGTTTGCCAAAAATAAAGTCTAACTCTCATTTGATTAAAAGATAAATTAAATTAATGTTTTATGCCTCCATTTGCACTGTACTGTAAATTAAAATCAACGGAAATGTTGTTGTTATTAACAGTTTTCAGAATTAAAGACATGTTTAAAAGCATTTAAAGAACGTTTTTTGTCAGAGCTCTTGTTATTATTAATTTTGCCATTAATTTTCATTTTTACACCAGACACGTATATCGGTTCGAAATATCGGTTATCGGTCTACTTGATCTGTAATAATCGGTATCGGTATCGGCCCTGAAAAACACATATCGGTCGACCCCTACAAATTACCATTCATAAGTTAGTACAATTTACTGTAGTACCTTTACTATAGCATGGTTCAAAAACACTGTATTATTTACTAGAGAAATTTTACTACCTTTTGAACTTGTTGGTCAGAGGAGTTGTTTTTAAGGATTTACCATTCCTGCATTCACTTGTTTTGGATTATCACTTACTTTGGATTGTATATACACCTGTGGACGCTTTTACACTGGGACTTGCAACACTCTAGGATTCTTACCCACATGAAAAATACTACAGTAACTTTACTTTGGTCAGTCACTCTGATTATTTGTCATGCTGCCTCCTTCATGCTGGCCTACTTCCTGATTCATGTCATGTGGTCACTCAGTTTCTTGCGAAAGGCTACAGCAGTGTGTGAATGTAGGAACTGGACATCTAGAGACAGTTTGAAAGTGTGTGGTCATTTGCTATTACAGTTTGGAGTTTTTGGTGTTGCAGCATTAGTGTGCTCATTTGCATGTGCCGTAGAAGTGCAGTTTTTGAGTGCAGAGAGTTTACCACACTTGTGCTACAGTTAAAACTGCAATTAAGAAAGCTTGCCTTTGAAAATCCTTTAATAATTTTTGTCTTTCAATTGTGCTGTTTTGTGTTGTTCAATGTGCCGTTTTTTGCACAAGTGCTCACTTCTAAGTTCCTAAAACTCAAATTCAGAACTTGTGGTTTTGTTTTTCTGGGTGTCTGTGGTTCAGCAAACATGAATTCATGACAGAGGACGTGTGAATGACATCAGTAACAGACACGTTACTGAGACATGTGATGTTAAGATCTGTGTGTCTAAAAAAAGACAAGTTGTTTATCTTTCCATGTTATTATTGTTTTAGATACCGATGTTTCAAAAACAACACCATCATCATCATCATCATCATCATCATCATCGTCGTCTGTTTTCAAGACATCCCCATCTAACTTCACATCAGAGTCTCCTAGCATGCCAGAAGGTGCCTGTGTGCTAAACTATACACATATGATCTAATGTTCAGCTCAGAGTAATCAGATTGATTGATCTCATTGTTTCTCTTGTGTTTTAAGGTTTGTCTTTTTGTTTAGCTTTTTCACATTTTTTAATCTCAGGTTACAGTCTTTTTAAATTGAGCCAGATTAGAATGATTCTGTGCACATAAAGTATGTTTAGGACAAACTGAATGGTACAAGCCTGATCTGATATTTAGTTCAGAGTAATCTGAATGATTAATCTGATTGTTTCTCCTGTGTATTCAGGTTTATCTCCGATCATCTCTCTGGCTCTGGTTCTTCTGGTTCTGATCATCATTGGTGTCTTGTTACTGTTTCTCTATAAGAAGCATCAGTCTCGAGGTAAAACTCCTTTATGGCTCATCTCCACCCAGCGGTACGAATCAGTACAGTACAGTAGGATAAGGTACTATACGATTCAGGACCAAACACCCTGATCCAGCTTACATTTCCACTGCCAACAGTACCCTTTATAGGTGTGGTGCATGCCGGAACGTAGTGATCAACAATTAAGCACAACTCTGCCTCGTTATGTTAATTGTCAGTTTTAATGAACAATAATAGCCATCATGTTTAATCATCCCAGAGACATCAGAGCCAGCTGCAAATGTCGGAAGGACTAGCCGTGCTAAGGCTGCTCTATGTGGATACATATTCAAAGCGACTTACAAAAGAGGAATACAAAAAGTGGTTCTTTATAAAGAGGCAAATAGACACAGGAAGTGATTGCAATACAAAGTTTCAGGCATTGTTCAGAGTAAATACTAACTAGACAGGGAGAGGTTTAAGGAAAGAAAGCAAAGTTGTTGTTTTTTAAGATGGTCAAGTGATGACGGAAGAGATGAGTTTTCAGGTGTCGCTTGAAAATGTTCAGGGATCCAGCATTACGGATGGGCGTGTGAAGTTCATTCCACCAGCCAGGAACGGTGAATGAAAACGTTCTGGAGAGTGATTTTGTGTCTCTCTCTGTGATGGCACCACGAGGCTTCGCTCGCTCGCAGATCTCAGACTTCTGGAGGAGATGTAGAGTGTTATACGTGAGTGGAAGGAGGGTGCTGAGCCTGTGGCTGTTCTTTATTCAAGCATCAGACCAGAATTTTGTCATAAGAACATTCTCCAAATATTCAGTGTTCGTTCTGGGAACATAAAAATGTCCAGTTTTCTAGATGTTAGAGGTGCGTTTTAAAAAAGCATGATGTACTTCAAACATTATTTCAACTTAATTTTGATTTAAAATTAAACATTCTAGGAACGTTGATTTGTAACATTCCAAAAACATAAAAACATCTAGTTTCCTTAATGTTACTAGAATGTTATTTAAAGGTAAGTATGATGTTCCTGAAACATCCGTTCAATCATTCAAACACCTTCTATGAACAAGCACTGAAAGAAAGAGAAATAAGAGCACAAACTACAACTTCCTTCAGCCACAGCCTTAGATGAACTGAAGATAAAATACATTACATCTCTAAAGATCTGATTAAACAACTCCACAAACAGCCTTACTGGCTTCAGTTATTATTAAAGAAATTGATTTTATTTCTGTCAGACGTCTACAGAAGTTTATATTGAGAATTAACAGAGGTTTAGATGTCGATGTCATATTGAAAATGTTTCGTTTGAGGTCACTATCATGGAGATCAATGTTTGCTTTAGTTTAGCTGTTGACCCTTGACTTTTGTTGAGATGCTTCTGTTGCAGCAATTTCAGGTGTTTTCAGGAAATAGTTTTGCATTGATAAAGCTGCTCAACATGTTTGTTTTAAAAAAACAAAAAAACTGGACATTATTAATATTTCCACAACCAACACTGAATATTTGGAGAACGTTCTTATAACAAAATTATGTTAGCTGAAAATGTCTTGAACTTGATGTTAGCTGCAACCGGGAGCCAGTGCAGGGAGATAAAGAGAGTTATACCATGGTCTGTTTGAATACTGATTTCTGATTGGCTGGCAGGTATGCAGTATAACCGTTTAATTCACAGGTAGTTCCAAGTCAATTGAATCACATATTACTGCGCTGCTTTAATTGATGCACATTAACCAACACACACACGCGCGCGCGCACACACACACACACACACACACACACACACACATACATATGGAGAGAGAGAGAGAGAGGTCAAAGATCGCAGATTGTGCTGCAACTCACACATAAACGTCAAAGTCAACACTTTCCCACCATTTTTATTACTAAAATAAAAGATAGATACTAGATCGCTACATTATATTCCCCAGCAATGAGGTTATAAAATCGCTGTTTTTGAAGTAATGTTTATTATTTTTAGAGAGAGACGCGCAGACGCAGCAAGCAGATACACACAACTGTCATCTCTCGTTCGATCAACAATTAATTTAAATACATGCTATAATTAATTCAAATAAATGTGGTCTTACCGCACTATTTCATCTCTGTGTCTGATTTGAATTGGGCAGAATGCTAGCGCTAACTGACACAAATTTTAACTTTAATTTAGTTTTATCTTGTCTATAACTTGGAAAATGACCAATTGACCATGGAATAAGCGGGATAATCCGCTTCGCGTCAGGTGGTTCTTTGCCTTCACGCTGTGCATTATGACTGACTATCCCTATGTGTGACATGGGCCCTTTTGGACTCGTTGAAAACCAGTCGTGTTACTACATTCTGAATCATCTGTAAAGGTTTTATTGTGCATGATGGAAGTCCAGCTAGAAGAGTATTGTAGTAGTCCAGTCTAGAAATGACAAAGGCATGGACACAAAGTTGTGCAGCATTCTGTGTACCCAGTCAACACGTGAGATCATGATGATCAAAGTGACATCACACCATTCTCATACGGTGATCCTCACAGTGTGAGTAATATGTGAGCTCATTGTGAATTTAAAATGTTGAGCAGGTTGAGAGGAGGCAGTTCAAATATCGGTCAGCGGGGGGACATTCTACTTCCTGTTTCTCAACACTATCACAGTGATATCACAGTGCTCTCACATGATGAGCTCACAGTATGAGTGCATGCCCAGCTAACAGATTTATGTTATATGAACCTTCTCTAAACATACAACTGACTTCCAGAAACAGCCTTTGATTGATTTGTGAAGAATGTGTCAAATTCATCGGCTGTTAAGGAGGTGGTGGAGGGGCACAGAGGAGAGAGTTGCCTTCGGGCAGTCGTTGGCCTAATGGATAGAGCGTTGGACTTGAAACCCGAGGTAACCCAAGGTAGTGGGTTCGAATCCTGGCTCCGGCAGGAAGTCCACGACTGCTCCCCGGGTGCTGCACAGTCGGCTGCCCACTGCTCCAAGTGTGTACACTTGGATGGGTTAAATGCAGAGAACACATTTCACTCTTCATTATACTCTGTATAATTGTGTATGTGACAAATAAAGCTCATCCGAGCTTAATTTGTATTTGTTTGTAGAGTTGAATGTTTTGAAGATATTCCGTGTGTCAGATGTGCTTTTGATCTTGTTGTGGATATATGGAGACTTGGCAGTATGGACGTCAGCAGAGAAAGATGAAAGCAAAGACTGATACATTCTCAGGTCTGATGGCTCTTTTAATTTGCACCATTTTCTCTCTGCTGCCCTGAGTTTGGCGCGATGTTCACGAAAAACATCAGATAATCAGTGGTTAGAAGGGACAGCACGTGCTGGCCTGGAGGAGAGAGGACATGAATTGTCTATGCAAAAAAATTAAGCGGAGCACAAGTGTCAGTTGCAGTGTTCACATCCAGTGCTAAGAAATGCTAGGTGACGGAAGAGAGGAGGACACTACAGAGGAAAGATGTGAGGGTGAAAATAAATGAAGGTTTCATCTAAAAGGTTACTGGTACAGGTGTTGGTGGCTCACAAGTAGCAAGATGTAGGTTAAATGTTATGAAGTAGTGGTCAGAGTTGTGTAGGGGTTTTACCAAAATGTTGTTTGCAACACAATTGCATGTGTAAATTAACGTGGTAAGGCGTCTGAAGTCAATTTACGTTAGGAGTGACTGTAAATCCGCAGCATACGGCATGTCCAAATGAATATTGAAGTCACCAAAGGTTATAAGTGGACTTCCATCCTCAGGGAATGAGGACAATAGGCCATCCAAACAGAAACGGAAGTAATTGCATACATACTGTACTGTACCGAGTCATTAAATACAGAAACTCCCATTCATATCAGGTTTAAAATTAAGATGTGCTTTTTCACTGTGATTATTTCGCCACCTAATGGCTACAACTACAAAATACAGATATTTGATGATATATGTGAAATAATTTCCATTAGACATCAGCGTTTAAATGTGAAATAATGTTATTAATTTAAGACTCTTGTTTTTTGGTAGGCGGTGATTTGTCATCTCAGACTGGAGCAGGAAAACATGAACTGGTTAGTTCAGCAATTGTATAAAATATGTAGATTTTTATTCATAATGAGAATAAATTCTAATATTTACCCTTGTGTAAATCTTCAGAGCTGTAAATAATGTATCTGTCTCTCTGCAGGTTTCTCACACTGGTTGTGATTATGAGGATATTAAAGAAACTCACAAACAATTACCCACAAACCCCTCTGATTCTTCCAACATGGTTTATGCCACTGCTCAATTACCCACAAACCCCTCTGATTCTTCCAACTCGGTTTATGCCACTGCTCAATTACCCACAAACCCCTCTGATTCTTCTAACACGGTTTATGCCACTGCTCAATTACCCACAAACCCCTCTGATTCTTCTAACACGGTTTACGCTACAGTTCAGAAAGCCACTGGTGACTCTCAGATCTTGATCACATCTGCTGAGGATCTGAATTACACTGTAGTGAATTTCCAGAAGAAAGCAGACTGTCCTGACAGTGTTAGACTGAAGAATAATCAGGATTACAGTGAATATGCTGCTATCAGTCATCTACCTGCTTGAACAGCCTTTTTCACATTGTCTTTGGCATGTATATAAATACATCATTCATTCATTCATTCATTATATGTGTTACTCACAGTCATTCAGTGATACTCCTTTTGCTATATATTTTAAACTTACTTTTGAAGTCTGAAACATTTTTAAATTACAAAAGTATTTTGTCACATGGACGGCCATCAGAACAAGACCACAGGAACCAGATGAGTCCTCTGCACAATCTGACTTTGGTGCAACCTAGAATTAGAGTGCTTTCACGCTAGCACTTTTGATGTGCACCCGGGTTTGATTGACGTCAGAGTTCGGTTCGTTTGGATGATGTGAAAGCTGTCTTCCGACCTCGGGTTCGCACCCGCGAACCGTACCCGAGTCTGCTTAAAAAGGGTGGTCTGGGGTATGGGAACGCAATCGTACCAAATTACAGAAGTGAACTGCTATTAATGCCGTATTATTTGGTAAACAATTGTGTTTGTGTGTGTTTCACTCACTATCCTGACAAGCTGCAAGCAGAAGGCAGTATTTCTCATTTCTGTTCGCTTTCAGCGTTCTTTAGAGCAGTGCTTCCCAAACCTGTCCTGGAGGACCCCCTGCCCTGCTCATTTTGTATGTCTCCCTAATCAGACACACCCAATTTAGTTCTTGCAGTCTCTACTAATGAGCTGATGAAGTTGAATCAGGTGTGTTAGATACAGGAGACATACAAAAGGTGCAGGGCAGGGAGTCCTCCAGGACAGGTTTGGGAAGCAATGCTTTTTAGAGCATTTGCAGTACATTTGTAAGACAGACATAAGTGCTTTATGCACTGGAGCTTTCAGTGGGTCAGAAAGTAAAAGTCCTGCCATATGTTTATTCCACCCATGAACTCAGCAGCTGATTTCACCAGAAGAGGAACCAAATCATTCTTTTCAAGTATCCAAGCAGGTCTCAAGTCAATTCCCAAGTCCTCAAAGAGTTAAAGTTAATGAGCTAATTAAGAGACTAATTAAATGATGCTTGTGCATTAGTGATGAACGAGACACCCCTCGCTGCAGACTGTCGCGCGATGACGTCACGTATGTGTTTACTGCGCATGCTCAATGAATGTTAAGCCGAAATTAAATCAGTGAGATGTAACACATCCATGGAGCACATATCCATGATTTTAACCATGTTTCATTTGAGGTCAAATTAAACGGATATTCTGACGCAGATGGTAAAACATGAGTAGTATACACTTTTACATACAGAGCGACCCGGGTTCGAATCCGCCTTTTGACAAAGTTTTTTTTCTCCCTTTTCAAATTTCAAATCCCATCAGAAAAGCATTTCTTTTCAATACAAATTAAGGAAATAATCAAAAAGTTGTGAGGGAGGGCTTTATTGTCACAATACGTTGGCATCCATTTAATAATTTGAATTAAAATTATAAATTTACACTCAATAAGTTATTACGTACCGTTTTATAATGTACTACAATACCAAGGCGCAGATAATTGGCACTATTTGCAATAAGTAGTATAAATAGAAGAAAATCCTGCTATTTTAACACAGTGTAAATAGAATATATTCATATAAATCTTATTTGAATCTTCCTCTGTCATGGTTCTTGTTTATTTATTTATTTTGTATAATTTTTGATGTTTTTCTTTCGCTTTGGCAATTCTGCGTGTGAAATATTTAAGCCAATAAAGTAGTTTTAAGTTCAATTGACTACATACAGTATATTTTCAGTGTCTGCATCCCATTTTATGCATGGATCCTCCAAAAAAACAAACCGATAACATTGATCTTTTTTTTATTTCAAAGACAAAAACTGAAAATATAATTGTATACACAAATATCGATTAAGACTACAAACATATATTGCATCTACTCGTTCAGAAATTCACCTCATCACTGATAAAACAATCAACCGAGCAGTAGTGCTGAAATTCTTTGAATGAATAAAAGGACGTTCCTGACATACCCAGGTGGGCAGTCTTTAAATCTGACTGCACTGTAGGCACTGGGTCAGAGAATACGCACCGGCACTCCTGTCTGTATTGTGCAGAAAATACACTCCAGTTCACCACAGCTAAAGAACAAACCCAGTACAACCCGTGTGCATCACTCCCATCCCTCTCTTTCATATTACTATTTATTAAGTCCCATATACTGTTTTTGTACATCTCACTTGATTTGCACTTTTCTTTATTCTATTGCACATTTTACTCTTTATTTCTCTTTTTTTACCTATATATATGCTCTTGTGTTGTGTTACTTTTATATAATTGTTATTCTTTTGCACTGTCCACTGAGCGGACCTGATTTGATTTACATTTCACTTCTGATTATACCCTGTATAATGTATTATGTGACAAATAAAGAAACCTTGAACCTTGAACAAACAATACTAAAGCAAATCATTTTGAAGAAAGGCAAAAGAGCATACAAGGAAAATATTTGACATGTATTTTTAAATATATTATATGATGGTGTGATAAGAAGAGTGTTATTTGCTTTGTCTGTAAAGTACCTAAGATATTTCATTGATAATAATCAGCATTAGCATCAACTAAATAAGTTTATCAAGTCAAAATTTAGCTTGGCATGACCTGATAAAGCATAGCCTGAAAGTGTGAAGTTTTTTCCATTTGAAAGTTTTACATTCTATCAGGAAAAAACAGATAGTTGAGAGGAGACAGACAGAGAAAGATGAGAAGAGAGACAGACACTCAAACACTTTTTACAGTGCTCTCTACATGTTAACTATCCGTCTCTCTAGCCACATGAAGTGGGCCTTTTCTCTGAATTTCGTCTCACTGACAATGTCCCTAAAAAGTCATATGCACATGAGGGTAAATTTAAGAGGTAACACTTTACAATAACGTTTTTTGTATTATGCATGCAACCATCAATGGCATTATTTTATAAATATAAATCTTTCTGCTCTATTTTAAGTCCATCACTGATAAAACAATCAACCGAGCAGTCACTTGCGCATGCGTGGTAAACACATTTATTTATTTAATGTTTTATTTGTTAGGGACAGATACACTAAACTTAGATGAAACTGAAATCACAGTCATCCCATGCATGTACCATAGTGCTTGTAGCCAAAGCTAATTCACAACACTTGCCCCGGAGAGCTTTATAAATTACAAATTACTAAAAATATATCAAATAAAATAACAAGCAGTACACAGATTTATAATAGGAGTACACTAAACATGACTACAAGTGTGTTGATGTATCAACCAAGATTTCGTGGCTTTTTTAAATGATTATAATTTACAATAGATTTAAACAGTCAGGCAATGAATTAAAAAACATTACACCTTTCACTGAGAGAGCAGTCTGAGCAAATGATGTTTTACAATGTATAACTCTACAGTTTCCACTAGATGCCGCTCTGGTGGATCTACTGCTTCTGCAATCTCACAAAAAAATACAGAAGGGCATAGGGGCAGGTCCATTTAAACACTTCAACACAAGCTTTACATAATGAAAAAAGACAAAGTGAGCAAAGCTCAACATCTTGTATTTACTGAAACGTATGTATGACACATATATGTGCCTGACGTCACTTCGGTCTGCAGCGAGGAGTACATGCTTTTACTGGTGGCATTAAATCAGATGAGTATGTGTTTACCGCGCGTATTAGTGATGAACACCTGTTGTTATTGAGAATGACAGACGATCAGATGTTGATGTTTTATTGGTTAGAATAATGCCACCCTCATGAGATCAGTGTTTGCTTCAGTTGGGCTATTGCCCTTGACTCTTGTTAGATCTCTATATGTTATAATATGTGGTGATGTAATGCAGAGAGATCAGATCAGATCAGAGCTGTGCTGTGAGAAGCTTTTAGCTGTTTTCATATGCTCGTCAGGTGCTGACCTGTTCTTCAGTTCATCACGTGTCAGAATGCGCACCCGCAATTCTATTGATTTAATACACAGCTAATTGAATTGGTGTAGAAACTGAGTATGTGCATTTCTTTGTTACATTTTATTATTGATTTTGTAATATTACATAACTGTGATTCTTAATGTTATGGAATTTTTCCTTATGTGTATAAATCAAACAGTGAAACTTAGATTTCAGATGTGTGCATTATATGTTTTCTCACTCGTAGTTAGAAAAGCATTCTGTGTGTGATGATTTACTATGATTGGGAAGTGATAGAGGTAAGGAAACGCAGATGGTCAGGGGGTCAAGGGGGCATTTGCCTGCCTTTTCTGTATAACCATTAATAGATAAACAACTTGGTATCTCTCCTGTAGGGGAGGGAAGAAATAGGGCCTTGAGGGAAAAGGACTATAAAACAGATTGGCACTGTGACTCCTTATCTCTCTCTCTCGCTCCTGACTGACTCACAGTTATGTGTGTTGGGGACGAGGGATCTTCTCTTGCAAGGGAATAAATACTTTATTACTACAATTTGGACTCAGAGTGTCTCTTACTCAGTGATGATGTTTGTTAGAAAGAAATTGCCACAACATTAACTATAGAAACATAGGCTTATGTATGAATTAATTATTTCATGTTATTTTGGATTTAATACATTTTCATCATGTTTTGTTGTTTTAATTAATTTAAGTAATTTAAAGTTTATTTGGGTCACCTAAATTATAAGTAAATTATATTATATGCATGTAAATTATAATTGCGTCCTCTTGTGGATGATTTAAATAATGCTGATCGATTTGATTCAGTGTCCTTTGTCCTTATACAGTATGAGCTCTCAGTGTAAGACACTGTATCCTCCAGTAGGTGTCGCTCTTTCAGTGTGATTAATGTGATATTCAGTGTCCTTATACAGTATGAGCTCTCAGTGTCAGACACTGTATCCTCCAGTAGGTGGCGCTCTTTCAGTGTGATTAATGTGATATTCAGTGTCCTTATACAGTATGAGCTCTCAGTGTAAGACACTGTCTCCTCCAGTAGGTGGCGCTCTTTCAGTGTGATTAATGTGATATTCAGTGTCCTTATACAGTATGAGCTCTCAGTGTAAGACACTGTATCCTCCAGTAGGTGTCGCTCTTTCAGTGTGATTAATGTGATATTCAGCGTCTTATACAGTATGAGCTCTCAGTGTCAGACACTGTATCCTCCAGTAGGTGGCGCTCTTTCAGTGTGATTAATGTGATATTCAGTGTCCTTATACAGTATGAGCTCTCAGTGTCAGACACTGTATCCTCCAGTAGGTGGCGCTCTTTCAGTGTGATTAATGTGATATTCAGTGTCCTTATACAGTATGAGCTCTCAGTGTAAGACACTGTATCCTCCAGTAGGTGGCGCTCTTTCAGTGTGATTAATGTGATATTCAGTGTCCTTATACAGTATGAGCTCTCAGTGTAAGACACTGTCTCCTCCAGTAGGTGGCGCTCTTTCAGTGTGATTAATGTGATATTCAGTGTCCTTATACAGTATGAGCTCTCAGTGTCAGACACTGTCTCCTCCAGTAGGTGGTGCTCTTTCAGTGTGATTAATGTGATATTCAGTGTCCTTATACAGTATGAGCTCTCAGTGTCAGACACTGAATCCTCCAGTAGGTGGCGCTCTTTCAGTGTGATTAATGTGATATTCAGTGTCCTTATACAGTATGAGCTCTCAGTGTCAGACACTGTATCCTCCAGTAGGTGGCGCTCTTTCAGTGTGATTAACCCCTTAACTGTCACCCCCCCCTTTTTGAAAAACTTGAAAGTGCACTATTTAAAGTTAAATTGTTATAATTCATGAATGCTTTTGAATACAGACCTAAGGTTGGTCTCTTTTTAAAAGAGAGAATCAGCAGATTATTGCAGAAGTGAAATCATTTCAAAAAATGAAAGTAAAAAAAAGTTATACAAGTTTAAATTTACTGTAAATAAAATGTAATGTACAATTATTATTGTATATTATATAAAATATTTACAAAATATGTTTTAATCCAAATTTGGCATAAAATTAAAAGCCATATGTCTAAATAAGTTGTGTTTCAAATTTGAAGTTGATATATAAAAATTGAGGTTACTATGCAATTTTGTTTTCCTTATACAAACAGCCACCGGTGCCATTCAAACCCCATTTAAATTTTTGTATGCACTTTTCTGTCACAAATGTATCAATTTCTCTCCCACTATTACTCTTATCACAAAATGACCACCAAATATGGAATCTTGAGACTCAGACCTTTCCAATGATATGTATTTTGTCAAGATTATAAAAAGTTGTGATTCTATAAGACCGTAATACATTTGGAATATGACACCTCCCACTAAAGGGGAGGAGCCCGCTAAAATATTTTAAAGTACCATTTATATGGTAACGCAATGTCCGATTTCAAAACGGTTTTCACAGGATGAATTTTGAGATCATAAGCTTTCAAATGATATATAATATATGATGATTACTAAAACATGTGATAGGAAAAAAAGGAAACGAATAGAATTTTTGTGTCAAAGATCAGAGCTCCTGTTATTGGTGTATATGTTTTGAGGTGCGCTCTTGTCATAAATTAATCTTTTACTGCTCCTACATAAATTTTTACAACAAACAGTGGTACAATATCTATTTAGGAGTCTTGGACCTTTCCAACGATATATAGTTTGTCATGATTAGATTAAGATTTAATGGTAATATATTGAAGTAAAGTTAGGCGTCCCGTATACGGGACGGCGACAGTTAAGGAGTTAATGTGATATTCAGTGTCCTTATACAGTATGAGCTCTCAGTGTCAGACACTGAATCCTCCAGTAGGTGGCGCTCTTTCAGTGTGATTAATGTGATATTCAGTGTCCTTATACAGTATGAGCTCTCAGTGTAAGACACTGTATCCTCCAGTAGGTGACGCTCTTTCAGTGTGATTAATGTGATATTCAGTGTCCTTATACAGTATGAGCTCTCAGTGTAAGACACTGTATCCTCCAGTAGATGACGCTCTTTCAGTGTGATTAATGTGATATTCAGCGTCTTATACAGTATGAGCTCTCAGTGTAAGACACTGTATCCTCCAGTAGATGACGCTCTTTCACTGTGATTAATGTGATATTCAGTGTCCTTATACAGTATGAGCTCTCAGTGTCAGACACTGTATCCTCCAGTAGGTGTCGCTCTTTCAGTGTGATTAATGTGATATTCAGTGTCCTTATACAGTATGAGCTCTCAGTGTAAGACACTGTATCCTCCAGTAGGTGACGCTCTTTCAGTGTGATTAATGTGATATTCAGTGTCCTTATACAGTATGAGCTCTCAGTGTAAGACACTGTATCCTCCAGTAGATGGCGCTCTTTCAGTGTGATTAATGTGATATTCAGTGTCCTTATACAGTATGAGCTCTCAGTGTAAGACACTGTATCCTCCAGTAGATGGCTCTTTCACTGTGATTAATGTGATATTCAGTGTCCTTATACAGTATGAGCTCTCAGTGTCAGACACTGTATCCTCCAGTAGGTGTCGCTCTTTCAGTGTGATTAATGTGATATTCAGTGTCCTTATACAGTATGAGCTCTCAGTGTAAGACACTGTATCCTCCAGTAGGTGGCGCTCTTTCACTGTGATTAATGTGATATTCAGTGTCCTTATACAGTATGAGCTCTCAGTGTAAGACACTGTATCCTCCAGTAGGTGTCGCTCTTTCAGTGTGATTAATGTGATATTCAGTGTCCTTATACAGTATGAGCTCTCAGTGTAAGACACTGTATCCTCCAGTAGGTGTCGCTCTTTCAGTGTGATTAATGTGATATTCAGTGTCCTTATACAGTATGAGCTCTCAGTGTAAGACACTGTATCCTCCAGTAGGTGTCGCTCTTTCACTGTGATTAATGTGATATTCAGTGTCCTTATACAGTATGAGCTCTCAGTGTCAGACACTGTATCCTCCAGTAGGTGGCGCTCTTTCAGTGTGATTAATGTGATATTCAGTGTCCTTATACAGTATGAGCTCTCAGTGTCAGACACTGTATCCTCCAGTAGGTGGCGCTCTTTCAGTGTGATTAATGTGATATTCAGTGTCCTTATACAGTATGAGCTCTCAGTGTCAGACACTGTATCCTCCAGTAGATGGCGCTCTTTCAGTGTGATTAATGTGATATTCAGTGTCCTTATACAGTATGAGCTCTCAGTGATAAGACACTGAATAAAGAGGAAGTAATCAAAGCAGACAGATGTTTCAGTGTGATTAATGTGATATTCAGTGTCCTTATACAGTATGAGCTCTCAGTGTAACACTGTATCCTCCTCATCTTCTTCTTTCTTCTACCTGATCCCAGGTCAGAGCTTTTCTTTCATCACTGTAGTAATGATGCTGTTTCTGTTCCTCATCTCTTTCTGATCACAGTATCAATCTGATTACAGATGCATGAGATGCTTTAGTGTCAGACACTGTGTCCAGTAGAGGCTCTTTCTGTGTGATTAATGTGATATTCAGTGTCCTTATACAGTATGAGCTCTCAGTGTCAGCCAGTAGATTGATTGACAGATGCAGTGAGATGCTTTAGCGTCACTGGATATTCTGGAGGAAGCATTCTGGTTGATTCTGGGAAACTTTGGTTCAGTGACTCTGCTAAATATATGGTTAAACATGACCCATGGAGATCCATAATAAATTACAAGAAACACAGTGAGTGGACTAGTGAAGGAAGGTTTGTTCTTTTTCGCAACAAGTATGGAAAACTTGTGATATTCATTAGAGAACTGAACACGGAGGATGCTGGAAGATACAGAATTAGGGTTCTTAACAAGTGGTATATAGATATATCATTGAATGTGAAACAAGGTAAGCAATACAAGTGTGTAATGATGCTACTCTTTTTAGTAGTATAACATTGTGAAGTGTATTTCATTGTTATCTAAACGGCAGATTCCTGCTGTTTGGTGTCAAAGAAAGTGATTGTAAAGAGTGGAGAATCCGCCACCTTCAGCTGTGAATATTCACAGAATCATATTAATGATGCAAAAGTCATATTCAAAGAACGACACAATTCCATTGACGCATGTAATGAAGAAGAAAGATTCAGTATTTCTGATGACAGACACAATAACTTCTTCAGTGTGAGGATTACTGATGTCACACCAGATGATGGAGGAGTTTATTTATGTGGAGTTTGGATCAACAGGCAATCATACTCCATTAGTACTACTGTTCATCTTCACACTATGAGTGAGTAGAAGAATCTCTGTGTCCTAGAATAAATTAATATATCAGTGTTTGCTGCTTCAATAATTGTTAGTTTTTGTATTCAGTGAAGACATTGATTCAATAAGATATTTGTGATTGACAGCTAAAGTGGGCGTGTCTAGAGTGAGCGGTTTCTCGGGATGTCGTCTGATGATCAAGTGTGAACATCCTCAATACAAAACCCAGCCAAAATACATCTGTAATGAATCAGACGGATGTTCAGAGAGGAAGAATCCAGGAGTTCAGGATGAATGGATGGAGAATGGAGATGTTTCTTTATATGACGACACCAGAGCAGGAGTCCTGATGGTGTTTTTTAGAGAGCTGAAAGCTGCAGATGAAGGAACATACAGATGTGGAGTGAAAGTATCTGACTATACTGAGATCTTCAGTCAACTTCAGCTGAGCGTCAAACACGGTGAGGAACCAGAAATACTTTGTGTTGTTTATATAAACTATTTGTTCTGATTATCATGTAATGTATTTTGGTTTATAGATGCAAAATATCTACAGAATGTGACCGCATTTGTGTATCTTGGTGAAGAAGTCAACATCATCTGTCAGATCCCAGAGGCATATGAAGTTATGCTATTTTGCAAAGAGGATGATAATCGCATCTGTCAGAACATCAGCTCATCTAAAGTGACACAAACGAGAGGTTCATCTGAGAGAAAAGAAGAGAGAGATTTTACAGTGAGCATCAGTAATGTGAGCGTGAGAGATGCTGGAGTTTACTGGTGCGGAGCAGAAACCAGAGACACATATTTGACTTTCATCTCCCTGACCACGAGAATTCAGCTCAACCTCATCAGTGAGTCCATTCAGATGATTTCACTGTAAATACTGTCTATTCAGAACCAATTGTGTAAAATATCGGTTTGTTTTTAGTGGCTCCAGTAGTGAGACGTGAAGGAGAATCTGCTGAGATCATCTGCCCTTATGATCCAATCTATAAATCAAACACAAAGTCTCTCTGTAAGGGGAAGTGCTCCACTAGAGACAGAAATCATCTCAGTGAGACTGTGAGAGAAGAGAAAGAGTCCATGACTGACAAACTGACTCTGAAAGATGACGTCTCTGCAAGTGTCTTCACTGGGACCATCACTGGACTGACAGCAGAGGATGCTGGGAAATACTGGTGTGCTGTTACATCAGAAACAGACCTCAATTATCTTTACACTCATCTGATGGTCATCATGAACGAGGGTGAGGAGGGTCTATTCTTCTGAATATGTGAAGCTACGGCTGTGAATTGATGTTCTTGTGTTTGTAATCATTTCCAGAGCTGAACTTGACTAAGTATGAAGGAGACGACGTGTCAATCCAGTGCAAACATCAGAACATCTTCTGCAAAGCACATGAAGCCTCCATGTGTGTGAAGGATGGAGTTTCATTGGAGACGATCAGAGATGATCGATTCTCTTTCAGTGATGAAGCATCTGCTGGAGTCTTTACTGTGAACATCACTGATCTGAGAGAAGAGGATTCTGGGATATACTGGTGTGGAGCTCACGTCATCACTAAAATTTGTCTCAAAGTTAAAATGGGTAAGCCCTTGATCTTTTTTATATTCATACAGATCGCTTCACAAATAAAATACGTGTTTTATGATTTTGTACCTGGAAACAATATAAGTTCCCTTGACTTTCACTACCTCTAGATGGCAGGCCAGAACATAGTCAAAGGATAATTTAAGAAATTAATTGATGAAAAATGCAACTATAATTGCCTGTGACAGTGTCTTTTGTAACTGGTAGTGAGCTGTTACTCTGTGTTAAATCCTGTAGGAGGACAGTCATTAACAAAAAGCCACATTTGTGTGACAGTATCCGGCAGAGTATGTGAGCGGAGTGGAGCATCAAGACTTTCCCCTCCACGCTCTTAAGCATTTAATAATAATAACTAATAACAGATATTAACACACTGCTGCTCTGAGAGTCATTTTCATTAGCATAAACTACCATCATATCACACCGGCAGCCATATCACCCTGCAGCCCAAGACCGGTCACCCACTGAAGCTTAGCAGGGTTGAGCTGGTCAGTACCTGGATGGGAGACCTCCGGTGAAAACTAGGTTGCTGCTGGAAGAGGTGTTAGTGAGACCAGCAGGGGGTGCTCACCATGTAGTCTGTGTGGGTCCTAAAACCCCAGTGTAGTGATGGGGACACTATACTGTCAAAAAGCACCATCTTTCGGATGAGACATTAAACCGAGGTCCTGACTCTCTGTGGTCATTATAAATCCCACGGCACTTCTCATGAAGAGTGGGGGTGTCCTGGCCAAATTCCCACCACTGGCCCTTGTCAAATGCCCATCCACTTGATTGTCTCTATGACTCTCTCTCCTCTCCACCTGTAGCTGGTGTGTGGTGAGCGCATACACTTGATTGTCTCTATGACTCTCTCTCCTCTCCACCTGTAGCTGGTGTGTGGTGAGCGCATACACTTGATTGGCTCTATGTCTCTCTCTCCTCTCCACCTGTAGCTGGTGTGTGGTGAGAGCATACACTTGATTGGCTCTATGACTCTCTCTCCTCTCCACCTGTAGCTGGTGTGTGATGAGCGCATACACTTGATTGTCTCTATGTCTCTCTCTCCTCTCCACCTGTAGCTGGTGTGTGGTGAGCGCATACACTTGATTGGCTCTATGTCTCTCTCTCCTCTCCACCTGTAGCTGGTGTGTGGTGAGCGATTGGCTCTATGACTCTCTCCTCTCCACCTGTAGCTGGTGTGTGGTGAGCATACATGATTGTCTCTATGTCTCTCTCTCCTCTCCACCTGTAGCTGGTGTGTGGTGAGCGATTGGCTCTATGACTCTCTCTCCTCTCCACCTGTAGCTGGTGTGTGGTGAGCGCATACACTTGATTGTCTCTATGTCTCTCTCTCCTCTCCACCTGTAGCTGGTGTGTGGTGAGCGCATACATGATTGGCTCTATGTCTCTCTCTCCTCTCCACCTGTAGCTGGTGTGTGGTGAGAGCATACACTTGATTGTCTCTATGTCTCTCTCCTCTCCACCTGTAGCTGGTGTGTGGTGAGCATACACTTGATTGGCTCTATGACTCTCTCTCCTCTCCACCTGTAGCTGGTGTGGTGAGTGCATACACTTGATTGTCTCTATGACTCTCTCTCCTCTCCACCTGTAGCTGGTCTGTGGTGAGCGCATACACTTGATTGGCTCTATGACTCTCTCTCCTCTCCACCTGTAGCTGGTGTGGTGAGAGCATACATGATTGTCTCTATGACTCTCTCCTCTCCACCTGTAGCTGGTGTGTGGTGAGCACATACACTTGATGGGCTCTATGACTCTCTCTCCTCTCCACCTGTAGCTGGTGTGTGGTGAGAGCATACATGATTGTCTCTATGACTCTCTCCTCTCCACCTGTAGCTGGTGTGTGGTGAGCACATACACTTGATTGGCTCTATGACTCTCTCTCCTCTCCACCTGTAGCTGGTGTGTGGTGAGAGCATACATGATTGTCTCTATGACTCTCTCCTCTCCACCTGTAGCTGGTGTGTGGTGAGCACATACACTTGATTGGCTCTATGACTCTCTCTCCTCTCCACCTGTAGCTGGTGTGTGGTGAGAGCATACATGATTGGCTCTATGACTCTCTCTCCTCTCCACCTGTAGCTGGTGTGTGGTGAGCGCATCCACTTGATTGTCTCTATGACTCTCTCTCCTCTCCACCTGTAGCTGGTGTGTGGTGAGAGCATACATGATTGTCTCTATGTCTCTCTCTCCTCTCCACCTGTAGCTGGTGTGTGGTGAGCATACACTTGATTGGCTCTATGTCTCTCTCTCCACCTGTAGCTGGTGTGTGGTGAGAGCATACATGATTGGCTCTATGACTCTCTCCTCTCCACCTGTATCTGGTGTGTGGTGAGAGCATACATGATTGTCTCTATGTCTCTCTCTTCTCCACCTGTAGCTGGTGTGTGGTGAGAGCATACACTTGATTGGCTCTATGTCTCTCTCTCCTCTCCACCTGTAGCTGGTGTGTGTGGTAGAGCATACATGATTGTCTCTATGTCTCTCTCTCCTCTCCACCTGTAGCTGGTGTGTGGTGAGCGCATACACTTGATTGGCTCTATGTCTCTCTCTCCTCTCCACCTGTATCTGGTGTGTGGTGAGAGCATACATGATTGGCTCTATGTCTCTCTCTCCTCTCCACCTGTAGCTGGTGTGTGGTGAGCATACATGATTGTCTCTATGACTCTCTCTCCTCTCCACCTGTATCTGGTGTGTGGTGAGAGCGTACACTTGATTGTCTCTATGTCTCTCTCTTCTCCACCTGTAGCTGGTGTGTGGTGAGCGCATACACTTAATTGGCTCTATGACTATCAAACCATCCATAATAAAAAAGCAGTACATACAAGCTTTGTGTAATATTGAGTCACAAACGCATCCACTGCTGTAAATCCCGGTTTAGTTAGAAAAGGTAAGGGTCCACAGAACAACATCAGATCGAGCACTTTAGTCCAATGAAGCAATAACGTTGTTATATGGATGGATATTCCTTTGTTTACGTCTCCTTTCTTCAGGGAGATATATTGTTTGTATCCGTTTTGCAACAGCTCACGCTTAAAAAACTGCATCTTGGTTGTAAAAAAAACACATAGTTTTGTAGTATACAGTGTTACACAAAGAATGAGACCATCCCCAAAAAAGTGGGAAAAAAAGCATAAAATTGTTTATTTGAATCTGTTGCGAACGCTGTGACGCACCTGTCATGTGATGGGGGCGGAACTTAGCGATCGGCTTTTTGGACAAAATAAACCTTT